>JAHWFP010072129.1:6031-18277 GCA_023313725.1 Lithobius niger | reverse complement strand
AAGAAAAGAAAATATTCGAGTCTGCTAGACGTCATCGTTGTGAGATGCCGGATATGTAAGATGCCTTTTTTTAAGATGCCGGATATGTAAGATGCCTTTTTTAAGATGCCAGACACGTAAGATGCCTACCAAAGCATCTGCCTTTAAGATGCCAAACTGCTAAGATGGCGAAAACATCTTAAAAACGGATGCAAAATTTTAAGATGCTTAAGCATCTTACTTTAAGAAGGCAATACCGTCTTACTGTAAGATGCCAAAAACGTCTTAAAAACGGATGCAAATTTCACATCTTAGTTTAAGATGCTTATTTTTTGCAGTGTAACTCCTGCTTTTGTTCGTGTTCTGGGGCTCCTGCGTCGACAAATATATTTACATTATTTGTAGAAGCATATGTTGGTGGTGTGACTGATTGGAGCATTTCACTAGAGCCATATTTTGAACCGTTCCTTTTAAGGCTTGTAAACATCGAAGACATCTTAAACATTCATGACGGCTAATATACTAAAAGATTTATGTTAAACAATGACTGTTAATACTTTGTACGTAAGAACTCATGTCGAATCTAATAAGAATCGTTTTGTGGAAAGAGAAGTAGAACTCTCACACCAAATGTTACTCATGCTTTTATGAAATCTACGACACTCAGATACTCTCTGCTAGCAATTACACCTGGAAAGGAGTTTCGTGGTGAAACACACAAATTTTGGAATTTATAGAAGCACTTGGGGTATTAGGACTGATAATTCCGAGCATATAAATGTTAAAAAAAAATAGAAAAAAGAAATACCTTGTGAAATTTTGCTCTCTATGTAGAATTTTTCATCAAATAACAACAAACTTTCTGCATACCACTACTTGCATTAAAGCAAACATTTTCTATTGAAACTGTTTTAGGATTTTTTTTCTTTTCACGGTACTCTGACACATCGTGATAGTATTACACGTATGTAATTTAACTCGTTCTTTTTTAGGAATAATTTTTGCTGGTGGTACTCCAACAATAACCATTAATGCTAACGGAGGAAAGGGAGATGTTTCAATGTACATGTACAAGGAAGTACACTACGACTCCCCAAAGTCTCCCAGTCATGGTAAGCTTTACTTAGAAATAGTTGAAAAGTAATGAATGGATTGCCCAGAAATGCATATCAAAGCTCAACTGAAGCTTAACCTAAGCCAAATGTGGCTAAAACTAATAAAAAAAACAAAAACATTTACGATGTTACTATTGTAAGCTTTCGAATGCACACGTAAGAAGTAAAAGAAGTAAAAATCTGTAAGCTTTTTAAACCGAATGCAACGTCCACCAGCTCGATTGTGACACCATCAAAAGTGTACCTGGTATGGTTAGTAAGGGTCGCATGTTTGTTGTTAGTTTGATGGACTACTTGTATCAGTGACAATTCGGGATCCTTACCAAATCTTTTACTTTGATCAGCAATTACTTTGATCAGGCCTATTAATATCCCAATAAAAACAAGTCAAGATTATTCAAATACTTTCTCCATAAAATAAAAATTCATCTTAACAAGACCAATAAAACAGAATTATTTTTTCTAGACAGATGTTGACACGAGTCTTGCATTTTGAATTTTCGTTAGCTCTTTAAAATATCCAATACAGCTTTCCAATAAAATAATTAACACCTAACCTAAACACTAATGGCATGAACTATTTCTTGTTTTTCACATAATGAGCTAGGTTCAATATGATGATGTCTAAACTGTCAGGCTCACTTTTGGTGATGTCTAAGCCGATGCTGGTGCATGATGCCGCCAGTTGTGTTGGATTTAAAAAAAGAATACAATAAAAATGCTATATCGGTTACTTCTCATGTCAGTACTCATGCCAGCGATCTGTCAGATTACCAAATATTGTAAATTTTTTGATTTATTTAAATATTTTTGTTGTTGTTTTGTTTGCTTTGTAATTCTCAACGACAAATATCCACTTAAGTGAACATAATCTGAAAGCTGTATGTCAGCACATTGTTGCTCGATTCCGTACTTTCAAATCGGTCTGTTTCAGGCTTAGGTTTATTCTACAGGATGGTAGCCTTCACAGGCCATCTGTCCGTACTTTTAAATTGCATCTTATTCCACCAATCAATAGTGCATGGTAAAGCATTGCCATTCGTGCTGAGACTGTACTGTACTTTGTACAATGCTTTCAATAAATTTGAGGACTTAAACATTCCCACCTTCTGCTGTCGGAGCGACATCAACCATTTGAAAACGTTTAATTCCTGGTAATTTCCTGTTGCGTATAGCTAGTTTGGAAACTATCTGTCTCGATTTTTTTGGGGAAGAAAAATGTCAAATAAGTCCGTAGAATGACACATAATTTTAAGATATTTTAGCTAGTGATTTTTATCGTCCTTCGTATGCCAGTAGTAGCTTTGCTGATGTGAGGATTAAAGCTTGTAACTGCCAACAAATTCATCCCGATTGATGAAATAGTTATTGAGATTTAAAAACATTAGCAGTCCGAAAATATCTCGTTGAATTGTGGTAACAAGCAAAATCATCGAGGCCAATAACAAACAAGTTATTCATCTTGAAAGGAAGCGTTTGTATTCTGTGCAATGACTGAGTGAAAGGCTTGATTTAAAAATTACGGTATTCCTAGTTTTAGCTCAAGACCGTTTATAACCAGTAAAATCGATTTTAATAGAAAACTTAATTCATGAGCGTCATTGCAACTTATTTGTGCATGCTTAGGGATCAGTCATTATTTATGGCTGGGGTGGAGCCGCAGGAAATGAAAATGTGACAACCAAATTTTCGATGAACCCCCAACTCCCCTCTTCGAAATCTTGAAAAAATTCTTCACCTCCCCCACTGAAGATTCAAAATTAATGTGACTGTCTCCCCTTTCCAAAAAAAGAATGCACTTTTCGCTTGCCTATTGTGGCTGTCTGTAGATGATTCCCTGTAGCCAATGTTAGGGCTGTAGCCAAATTAAGTAAGTTTCACTCCACACCGAAAAGTTGCTACTAGTTGTAAGGAAAAAGTGCCTCGTTTTTAACGAAAAGACACGTTGGGTTAAAATTGTTCTATAAAACACCGATGTTCCTTACGCCCAGCTTGTTTCAAGTTTCACACAATATATGATGAACAGACTGTTTGCTTGTATGTCCACATCCGTTAGTCAGCACCTGATACACAGAAGAAGCCAAGAAAACAGGGGGCAAGGCTTTTCTTTGGGGTTTATTGAAAAAAAAAACTATACTTGTAGTATTGGCACTAATAGCGTCAAAACCTTGTCACACACACATCACATCATGTGAGGGAGGGAGGAGTCTGGGGAAAATTCCCCAAAAGCTAAGGTGTTTTAAATATTGTGGCTGCTGAAAGTGCAGTTTTTGAGGTCTAAAAATTACTTTTTCTTTTAATTTGCTCAGTGTTTTTTTGTGACCTCCCCTTGACGGAATCTGAAAAATGTATGACCCCCCCTCCTCGGGAGGGTCCAAGAAATTGATGACCCTCCTCCCAATTTTCTCCAGCACCCTTTCCCATGTCAATAAATAATGACCAGTCCCTTAAAACTGCAGGTAAACAGGAATGTAAAAAAAAATCATGCTATGACTGTAGTGCCATTCTTAGCATAATACCACTACAGTGTAATTCGTGAATTCATTAAGTTGTGTTTTGAAGATTTTGTAGATTCTCCCTGGACAGTCTAGATCGAAACCAGACCAAAAAGAAAACACTTACGGTATCAAAACTCAGGGCATTCCAAATGTGAGCCACCCTCACAGAACACACATTCTTTTTGCAAGCCAGGCGAGTGGAGGGAATGGAAACTTTCCAGTTATGTCCTCTAGTACGGGAAAATGGTCGAGGCCAAATCGAAAAAAAGTAAAAAGCCGTCAAGTTGTTGGTGGAGAAGCTGATAAGTCAAGGTAAGGTCGAATCTCATTCTCAAAGTTCAAGTAATTTGAGTTCAAAAAGGTGAAAACGAACTCGGTAAGGTATATCACGGAGGCCTGGGTGCCTCTTAATGAAGCGCCTCTGGACAGCTTCAATCGAGTCGATATCACCTAGAAGACAAGGCGGCCAAACAGGAATTACATATTTGAGGATTGGTCGGATGAAAACTTTAAATATCCACACACGTGTCGCAATATTTCCCGGTTTGAAGCATCTTTCAACGACTGACAAATGACGGTATGCAGAAGAACAAAGGTGATGAATGGGTGGAGAATTTGAGATTACCAGTAAATGAAATCCCCAGGTCTTTCACAAAATCACAGGAAGGGAGAGTTTTATGGTCAAAGGCGCAATGGTTCACCAACATGAAAATATTGACATTTATTGACAGAAAGACAGGAAGTTACCAACATTTGGACCAAAGGTTGATAGTGTTATTCTGGGACACGAGATCCGGAGATGCTTCAGATGAAAGAAGTTTAGCACCGACCTTCAAATCGTCAGCAAATTTATAACCAAAGTAGTTCAGGCAATCTAAGATCAGATCGTTATGATAAATTACAAACAGAAGTGGGTCCAGAACAGATCCCTGGGGAACCCTGGGGTACAGCACGTGGTAAAGAGAATACAGTTTCAACTTGAACCCTCTGGGTACGGTTTTGAAGGAAGGCACTTTTCGAGATCACCCACAATACCACAGGCTGCGACTTTAAGAAGGAGCTTTCTGTGGACGACAGATTCAAATGCCTTCTTAAAGTCAAAATATATTGTGTCAGTATGCTTACTGAGGTCCAAGGCACTAAACCAGTGGTCAAGAAAGAGTAAAAGCTGATGGGTGGAGGATCTCCTTGGTATAAAGCCGAATTGGTCATCACCAATCACGGAATGTTTCTTGAAGAACACAATGGGTTTGTCACAAATTATCGACTCCATAATTTTTCAGGCAGTACAAGTAAGGGCAATACGCCTATAGTTTGAAGGGTCAAAAGCAGATCCTTTCTTAAACACAGGGATAATATTAGCCTGACCTAAGGTCCAAGGTAAAGCCCCCTGGAAAAAGGAAATTGAGAACATTTTAGTAAGGGAGTACCCAATTTCCAAAATGAGGTTTTTAATGAGGAAGGCCAACAGACCGCCAGGCCAACGGCTTTACTAGGGTTTAGTCTTTTAAAAGCATATATGCCAATATGCCAACACCTGAACAGTAAAAAGCATTTAAAAAGTTCTGAAGAGCTGTTTATCACTATCAAAAAATCGTGACATGTGTGGTCGCAACATGTGACCCACACACGACATGTGTGTAACGTAGGATGGAACATAGACTGAAATCATATTGCTGTTGATTGCTGCAAACAAGGAATGCCTACAGCAAACAAGGAATGCAGACACCTAACTGTAATTGGATCAACACGCGATGTATCCTTTCTTACAGTTTTTCGTCTAAATCCATTTATGGCTTTCCCATTCTTAAGGAGGGATGCCGACCACCGCGTAGGAAGGTCTAATGCTTACCAGCCACTTACTGACGAAATTTAACGTCTAGACCCTTACTGTTAAAGCTTGCCCATAGCCTGACTTCTAAGTTTTCACGTTTCGACCCTTTCTCTTAACATTTAATCCTCCGTTTTGAATTTTTAATTCATTTGGCTTTGAGAACTGAAGTTAAAATATAAAATAAAATAATTGCTGGCACTGCTTGTAATGAGAGGAACGCACAATTCATGCAACCCAGATTAGGGCATTAATCCTTTCTAAAAAAAAATTATATTTAAAAACAGCACGTTTATAATTTTTTAGTGTTTCTTTGCTAAACTTTGTAATTTTTTATTTTTCCTTCTTAATTTTTTTCTAATTAATTATTTTCAATAATTTTGGCGCTTTCAATTCTGATTTTTTTTTTTAAATATTCGCTGACTTTTATAATTTTTCAATAAATTTTATACTTTTTCATTCAAAAAATAGCATTATTTCAGATGGCTCTTGGTGGTTTTTTCTAAATAACTGTAGAAGTTAGACTAAAATAACCTTGAAAAGGAACACGCGCACAGGGGAAGCTATGATTTCAGCTTATTCCTATGATTGCAGATGGTTTACTTTCACCTGTAGAGTTCCCCAAAATAAGAACAAGAAGTTGTCTATTATGTCCGTCTCTGGGCCTCTGACTTGGCCAAACCTGATTTCAAAAACTTTGTACTAGTTGATAGCCCTTCACTATAGTCGAGGCTAGATTTCAGTTTGGTTAAGTAATTTTTATATGATGTAATGGAGGCACTATTAGCTCTCAAAGTCGAGATTTTAACACAGAGATCCTGGTTGACTGTTAATTATTCTAAACCTCTTGATGACAATATTTTGATGACAATTCACATTACTGAGAAATGTATTATATGCAAACTATATCCTACATCTTAAACAACTGGTAGTGTTTTGTTTTTCGCGAATATTCACTGATAGATGTAAGAGTTGTTTTGATTTGCACAATGAATAACAAATATTTCACTCATAAGTATTGCAGTTCAGTGAAGTATTAGAGTGACTCAAATGGGTTTTAAACACAGTGAGCAACTTGACAAGATATTTTATGAAAGTTAAAATGTAAAATATTTCTGCGTCACACAGAGGCAGTTCTCAATGCTTACTGAAACAATTAAAAACATAAAGTTGTACAAATCCTACCCAAATATAACGCACAAACTGCGTCAGCTCAATACAATGTTAAAAAGAAAATAGGAGATACTTCACATGTTCTTTAAAGTGGGTAGAGCACAGTCTGTACCCTACCAGAATTGTCTTCACTCTCTAAACAGTGAAGCTGAGTGACAGCAAGCAGGAAAGTGCACAACACACCATCTTGTGAGAAGGAAACTAGAGATGAATGAGAACAGCAGGAATGTAGAAAACAAAAACGAAGATGGAAAGGTTGGCAGGGAATGGAAACTGAAACTCATGACTGGACATGGTTTCAGCAGATGTTCGCAGAAATAACGTACATAAATTTACGCCAGAATGTTAGTAAGAGCCTGCGATATGTGGATGCCAAAAGGTGCATCATCTCATATCAGACCTGCTGACCTACATCTGCTAGAATCTGCTAGAGTTCCAAATGAAACTTTTGGTGGCACCAGATATCAGGGATCAGCATGTTGAACAGAGCGCAGGGAAGCCAACTAAGAAATGCTGAAACAAATAAATCAAAACTTATCCGGTTATTCCCAATACAAACTGTTTACGCCTGATTCTTTTTTTTTCTTCATACAGGCCCCAATCCATCCCAAAAGCAGATCAGTATGAAAAGGCCGTTAGGTAAGTTGTATTGAAACAATCGCTAACATGCCAGCAATGCGCTTAATTAGACCTCCTTTGCTATGTGAGCTAACGATTTTCAAAATTTAGATCTTTGATGGTTTTCCTATTGTGTTCAGTTGTAATATAAGGTATTCTTGGCCTAAATCAATAATATTGAAACATGACACACCTTTAAAACTCTATAAAAATATGTCGTTGGTTTTTATTTTCCAAAAACATGTTAGTTGAAGTTCGCGCAACTCCGAACGACTGCAATTCAAAAACGTGGAGGTAGGCAATATAAGGCAATAAATATGTATCCATAAGCTAAACCTAAATAATAATAAAAACTGCAGCGTAAGACTTCATGTCTTTTAATAAAATTATTGCCGAAGAAAACTGTTTGTTGAAATAGATTACGAAGTCTTGCGCTGCAATTGTATACCTCAAGATAAGGTAAACTAGTTGGGTGCAGTAGATGTCATCCTCAACCGACTTGGCTGTTTTTTTAAAATATAGAGATGACATTAGATGACAAACGGATGGATAACCAGCCATCTATTGTATCACTTTATTAAATAGGCATGGTCAGATCAAGTATGTTACAACAACGAGAAATGCATTACTGCTCGAGGCCTTACACGAACAAAAATCTGTAGCGTTGGACCAAATTTATTTGCAGCATGTTTACCATTGTAAATATTGTTTTGAACCTGTGTTAACCGACAGATAATAGCTCGCATAAATCAGATGTAAGTGTATGTTTGGTTGTAGTAACTTGGTCATCAGAATTGTGGCTTACCCACTTGTTTATTACGGCCTATGAAGTCCCCGAAGACAATTTTGCACAACATGTCACGATAACAGTACCCTGCTAGGATCCATGACCACGTCCAATACTGATATGGTAGCTAACAGCTACCCGGAGCCGCAGTATTCAAATTCGGTGTACTGCGTACTGCATTTGCTATCAGTGTACATGAACAATCTGAACATTAATTCCAATGGGTATGAGTAGCATTGGTTAACTGGCTACATCTGCATTTTTGCACTTTTATCCTCCTATTTCACCCTAATACCGTCTAAGGTAATTCTCTGCTAAACAAAAGCTCTCATCCCAAAAATACTTTCAAATATTAGCCTGTCCATCTCTGCCAACCACAAAAAAAAATTAAAATTAAAAAAAGTAGGTTTTACTACCGAGTAACTTATCTGTACACCAAGAACCAGAAATTTAGAAAAATAAATTAGTGCTGATGGGAGCATGAAAAATCGAGTATCGGATTGCCTAATTTTGGTTTATTTAAGCTCCGTAAATTTTAATTAAAATATAAAATTTCAAGTCAGTTGGGCAATTTTTATAGAAGTTATCCTGCTCTGTCCCATATGATGTCAGTACTACAAAATGAACAATGTTCAACTTTAAGGACTTATGGAATAGGAAGGCTGTACAAAATCACAAAGGACCATAGGCCTACTGGCTTTGAAACAAAACTGAGAATACCATTACAGTCATATGCACACCTTTACCACAACTGAAGCTAACACTTTCAAGTTTTTTTTTTAACCGAACACGAAACCAAAATCACCTTGGGCCGATAACTGCTTAGTTTCGAGCTCCAAAACGGATGAGCTACCATTACTGGAAGTGCCACCATTACATTGTGGTACGGTACAATTTACTACTACTCACAGGGGCGTAGCAAGGTGCTTGAGGGCCCCCCTGCAAGATGTTGGATGGGACCCCCCCCCATGTCTTAAAATAATTAGGCCTACATTTTTGGTTATCAATGCACCCTCTCCAAAAAAACTTTTTTCGTGATTTCAATTCTACCACACACAAAAAAAAATGATATTATCATTCACAAAAATAAAACAATTTACTCTTACGCCTAACCTTTCCCTATGAAAACTCTCTTTCGTATTTTTAATTGAGAGAAGTCGTCTAGTATTTGTTCAAGTCCATTGTTTTGGCCAATTCACACTCAATGCTGAGCAAACTCATTCCACTTAGCCTTCTCTGGCTCGCCACAGCTAGAAGGTAAGATTTGAATAATGCACAGTTTAGAAAATGTTCTTCCGACGCCAGAGTAACACGGAGCGTTAGAAACAGGAGTACAGCCGTGACAACATTTGGGTAGTTTGATGCGGATGTGTAAATTGCACAATTAATAACTTTGCCAGATCTTTAACAGTTTTACATTTGCTTATTTCATTACGAAGAGAAGACATAACAACAGACGAGCTCCATTGACAGTTTACTTTCTAGATCTTCAGAGTATCGGGCTGCCAATTTTTTCCTACCATTTCAATGTCACTGTCTGTAGACTAGGCCATGTACTACATGTTGGTTTTAGGGCCTCCTGTTCTCATGGTGGGCCCTGCACCGCAGGGCCTATTCCTACGCCACTGACTACTCATATTAGTGTACAAGGTGCACCCATAAGGCGCACCCAAGGTGCACTACTAATACGAGTCCAAGTGATAAAAAAAAATGTAAACGATTGGCTGTAAAGTCCAAGTCACAGATCCGCCAGTCGAATCCCTCACACTTTATGGAAAAGTAAATTAAAAGAAAGCATAATAGTTTTATTTAATATTTTTTCAGACTCTAGAGTCACCATTAAAGATAAATCATTCGTGGCTAAAAACATAGGGTATAAATGGGAAGAACTTGGTGAACACCTGGGATTCCAAACAGGTCATCTGGAAGATTATGAGAGCAAAACGAAAGGACCGGCAGAAGCATGCAAGAAAATGTTGGATGACTGGGTCCAAGTTGAAGATCCCAAACGCAGTGACCTTGTTGCCGCATTAAAGGAATGTAACTGCAATTTGATTGCAAGCCAACTTGAAGAAATGTAATGTTAGCATTTTCAAATTAATAAAACTATTTTTTTTTAAATAAGACTCACTTTTAAAATGGGAGAAGGCAATCCTTGTACCAAGAGCACAATAACGCTACTTCAAACCTAAGTTCACCCCTTTCTTTTTGACATCTTCAGCAGTTTTTCATGACATTATAGGTCGTCGATACTTGTCATGGCACAAACATAAGGTATTAAATCGTCGTTTGTAAAAGACTATGTTGTTATATACTACATCTTGCATATATTGTATAAATTGTATATTAGTACCGAGGAAGAGGTGACGTTTCGCCTAAGAACCTTTTGGCTCTTCAGCCTTAGCAAGCCAAAATCGCAAGACACAAGCCACAAGTCACAAGTTGTCATGACATTAGCTGCAGAAATGTGTATTTAGAACTAATATTTGCACACAGCAACAACAACTGATGATTTTTCTGGCTACCGAATTAAGTTTTCTATATCAAGTCGTTTTAAAATGCTGTGGGCTCATCTAAAGCACATGAGCAAGAGAGGGTGAAAATTTACGGATTGAAATTGTGTTAATGTTAATGTTAATGGTAACTCTTCTGAAAACAAGGATTTATAAAAATAAATAAATAAAAAGAAAATTAAAAATTAATTTCAAAAATTTGACAATGATAATAATACCTGTTTAAAATGGTATCAGAAATTTGTGATTTTGAAGAAGCTATGAGGCTACGATTAGTGCTTGATAATGACTTCGACCAGGGCATCGAAACATCGCATTATGTTCTTTCTTATGTGTTCGAGAACAGTTCTTACTTGATTTACTTGTTCTCTCTAACTTGCCCAACCATTTATCGTTTTAATATTGTTAAACAACAAACACAAGTGAATAAAAATAAGTAATTAGCAAACGGGAGCATTTTATTTGTAATGGTTTTTTTTCTGTGTAAAACCAGTTTGTGTTGTGTGGGGTGTTTTTGTTTTATTGTCATCCCTAACAGGGAATTATTCCAAAAGTTTCAAATGCCCATTATAAGGACGGTAATTCCAACCCGCATTTCAGAAAGCAAATAGAAGAGTTAAACACAAAGCAAATAGCATGAAAACATTCTATTGCCTAGTAACCACAATTTTAAACCATGAATAACGTTAGTAATTGTCTGATGTCTTTTTATTCCATCTAATTAACAATCACTGCAGATAATTTAATCGTTGTTTCAATAAGAATTCGAACTGTAACATCTCTTCACATCACCGCTTACAACACTTTAATAGTGAGTAATAAAAACCGGGGAAAATTTCGAATAAGAGTACTGAAGTATTTCTCAAGTTGACTACAAAGAAGTAAACAATTTTAAGCTAAAAAAAAAGTCTTCACCGCATAATGAAACGAGAAAATTACAAAAAAAAAATTAGTGCAGCTGAGCCATCTCAGTGTGGAAAACACAGTCGAATTGTGTCGCCGCAGTTTTGCACTCGCATGTAGTGTAATACAAAATCCTAATCTAGCGTAAACCTTTAGGTAGCGCACCTGGTACCATGGTCTATATATAGGCTTTGACTGCCTATTGTTCCATGGAATAATATTAAGAAACACGCTAGTGTATCGCCCGCCAAGAACCAACGATAACTTAAATGTTCGTCCTATTCATATAAAATATCTATAAAAAAAAAGGCGACCACTAGGTACTTGTGTCTTTTACAGCTAAGGCAGTTTGGTTAGTTTCGGGCATCAGAGGAAAAATTAAAATGGACAGAAAAAAGGTTGAAACTTTATATGATCGGAAGAGTTTAATCTTATGACATCAGCGACCTTAAAATAGGTTGGCATCTTAAAATGTTGCCGTCTTTACCAGTTACTACATTTAAAATAAATTGCCATCTTACAACTTTGCAACTTACTCTCTTTTCTAACTTACTGCGTGGACATCTGAAATTGCTGCCATTTTACACTGCATAAAATTTGGAAACTGAAAACTATGGCGTCTTAAACACCTAAACATCTTAAATATTTATTTTGCGTGCTTTTCATCTGATATTAAGACGCATCTTACGTTTTATGGTATCTTAAATGAAACAAGTCTGAAATTAGGACGCATCTTAAACTGGTGGTGTCTTAAATCTTCAAAGCACAGATCCATTCCATCTGACCAAGCTGTCGACGCGCCATTAAGCCTCATCTCCCCCCCCCCCCC
>JAHWFP010072126.1:6836-26368 GCA_023313725.1 Lithobius niger | reverse complement strand
TAAAGAGCCAGAGAAAAACTAATGGAGAAGATGCGGCTAAAGAGCCAAACAAAAACAATGCAGAAGATGGGGCTAAAGAGCCACAGAAAATAAATAAAGATGATGCAGCTAAAGAGCCAAAGGAAAACACAAAAGATGCGGTTAAAGAGCCACAGAAAAACTAATGGCAGAAATGCGGCTAAAGAGCCAAACAAAAACATTGCAGAATATGCGGCTAAAGATCCACATAAAAATACAGAAGACGCGACTAAAGACGTGCCTAGTAAACCCAAAACTGCTAATACGTAGATAAAATCTAATGTCGAATCTAGGAAGTTCTCTCAGAATTCAATGCGTGCTTTTATGGTATCTATAGTTTGTGCTTTTTACCACTCTAGTCCATTCCAACATATCTGAAAAGGAGTTTCGTGCTAAAACATACAAATTATATATTTCATAGAAGGAAAAGTTCATAACTTTTAATTGATGCACTTTTGATTGATTGATAATTTTATCCCTACGTTCGCTGAGTTGATACTCTACTCAACAGAGCTGGATGCAATTAGGCTTATATTTCCAAGCAGTTAGCCCTATTTTTTGTTTATTTAATTTGTATTAGCGAGAATTCACTAAGCAAAAATACGAAGAAAACACAAAGTAGGGCAAATGTGCAAAAGTAAGTTTTTATTTTATTTACTTGAGGTAGCTCGTGATACGCACGGCTGGTACGGAATGCATTGTTCCCAACAATGGTACGGTTTGGTCGCTCATGTGTATGCCCATGTTTCACCGAATCAAGTTTCTTCAATCAAATTTTTGCGCACACTGACTAACAAACGCTGATTTTCGTTCGCTACGTTCATTCAGTCAGCGCATCCTGCGACTCAAATCACAGGATGCGCCGTATTAAATATTGACACGCTCACGCATCGTTTCATGAAACACTTTTTCGCAGGCTAATAATGTTAATTCCTTGGTGAAGTTCGTTCTACGCACGGGTCGTGTTGGATGCATCGTTTTAAAAATTGGTGTGGCCAAGTCTATCTTTTGTGTATCAATGCGACGTCAAATTAAGTTTTGTTGGAAATCTTTTCATCTGGTTATGTTCAGTGAACATGCATGATGTCAGTCTTACTACGCTGATTTTCGTTCACTTTGCTCACTCAATCAGCGCATCTTGTAACTCAAATATCCCCGCCCCCAATGCTTTTGAACCCCCCCGCCCCCCCCCCGCCCTTTCATAACCCCTAATGATCAATTCTGTTACATTCTTCCATGTTCAGGTTGGCTTGTCATTTTTTTGTATGGAAGAGGCAGAAAGTTAATGTTTTGTATTGTCGTTGTCGACTACTTTGCAATTTTTTTTTAAAGTATTTTTAAGTTTGTTGTACTGTATTAGTTTGGTGGGGCGGTTGACCATTGTCCGGTTGAGTTCCGTGATTAAAAACAACAACAAAACGGAAGAAATGATAAGCGTCGTGCACCTCAAGTTTAAAGTGATTGTTACAGCGATTGTTAGATTCGTACGTAAAAGTTTGAAAGTCATCGTCGTAGGGCAGATAACCCAGTTTTGGTTCGTGCCCCCTAAAAAAAAAAAAAACAACAACAACCAAAGTTTCATAAGTTTCCTTGAAGACATGATTTCTACGATCTTATTTTGCTGATTTATTATTTTTTTTTTCCAGGAACGTTGATCTTCGATGGGTTCGAACAATTCACCAGGGGGAAAATTATTCGATGGTTACGCCCCCTTTTGTTAAAGCGAAGGACGGCTCTGTTTCGGGTAAGTTTTTTCTTTTGTTTTGTTATTTTTTCGTGTCGGTTTCATCTTGGGAAAAAATGGAGTCTCTTGGAGCCATTTGGGGTCTCTTGCAGTCTCCTGGCATCCAGTCTCTGGCCATTTGGTCTCTCTTCCGGGAGTGTAGTGGCAAGTTTGTATTTTGTCTGCTGCTTCGCGTGCAAACAAACCAAAGTGCCTTATAGCCACTTCTCACTCATTTTGAAGTGCTCAGTCCTCTTATAACAATACAGCACGACGGGATTGCAACAAAGAACGAGGACGAGGAGTGATGGGATCCACGGCGGAGGGCTGGGTTCCTGGATTCCAGCACTCCACGTGGATCCCGCTCCCCGTTTGTGGTAAATGAAAAGTGGAAGAAAACAAACAAATGTTATAAATTTACTGGAACAAATAAAAAAAACATAACAGATAAACAAAAAAAAAAAAAAAAAAACATTTTCAACGATTCACGTTACTCACAACATTGCAACCGCTGATTTACAAAACGTTGGTTTCCATTCAATGACAAAAATGAATATAGCAACCGAATATAATTAATTAAATGGAACAATTTTTGAAAACAACACCACCTCAAACGTCAAAAAAATCTTCAAAAAATTCATGTTAAGTACAACATTGCAACCGCTTTCAAAATTAAACGTTGCTTTTTTTCGTTGCGTGTAGTATTGCGTCTTAACGACTATTCTAAACAAACTTTCTTCTGGCTAAACGCAACAATGTATTCCACTCGCGCTCAACAATGTGCGTCGGACTGATAGCTTCAAAACGGGTGAGAAGAAGGATATCGCTCGCTTTCCTCATGCTGGAATCCAACAATGGCTCGGGCGCTGCGCTAGATCCCAGCACTCGGAAAGCAGGCGATATCCTATACATTCGTTATGGGTAAGGGCGCGTTTGCGCAACAACTCGCTTTTGCATTCTCGCAGCGAGAATTTAATCACAATGGCAAAGTTGTCGTTGCCATGGTAACAACGCTAAATGGATTAGCTAAATCCGACATCGTTTGAGTAAATACTTGCAGTCTTATAATCCGTGCCAATAATATAAAGAATTCCTCATGACGAAACAATTTTCCCAAACGCTTCTGAACTCACGTTATTTGCTGTTTTCGTTGCTAGGCGGCAGACATAAAACCGCCGCCATGTTGGAATTTGAGGTGATTTCTAGCTTCTAGCTGCGAGAAGGCAAAAGCGAGTGGTTGCATAAACCCGGCCTCACTCCGACCCGATGACTCGGCGATCTGAAGTATTCCAGATCCGTGACTATACGACCCAATTTGACACTAAATTGAGCCAATAATCCGACAGTGAATAATTAACAGCTAACACGTGTTTACGGAGAAAAAGTGACATTAGGAGTCAACGACTTTTTTTAGTAACATGAAAACTATTGTAGTGTAAATTTAGTTAAGTTAGTTTTGTACGTTTGGGCGCATGGCTTTGGGCCGCGGCCCTAATAAACAAATTCTGATTCTGAAAGACCAAATTAAGAACAATGCTTAAAAAAAAAACACTTGCCTTACAAATTCGTAACAAGTCGTTCTAGATTTAAAACACACAGTTGATTATCTATTTTTTATGTACGCACAAATATAACGCCCGAGGACGACCTGCTACGTTTATAAAACCACACAGGTAAGGACACTGTACATGAAAACATAGTACAAAAGGGAGCATAATAAATGTGGAGAGGTGGCGGGGTGGGTGACACCTCCCACATTTAGCCGCAGTGAACGTGGCAGCGTGATCGAGGCAAATAATTTGGAAAAAAAAATATTTGGCGAAACGGGATCCGGCGAAACGAGAATTCTCCTTTTGCTGAAAATTAAGACACTGATTAATATTCAGCGGAACGGGATTCAGCGAAACGAGTATAAACCTGGGCTGTTAACTGCTCGCCTTGCTCGGGCTTCCTAGGGCCCCCTTACGGAGATTGCGATGCACGTAGGGACTTACTTTTTGCCCATCCTACAACAGTACACGCTTGTGTATTTTGGGATACAGGCGGTTAGAAGTGAGGTGGTTATGATTTCATGGTGACTACACATTTAAGGGGGATTTTTGATGCTTTGTAGTTCACAAAAAAATTAAAAAAGACAGTTCCCGATAACCCCCACCTTTATGGGTATATCTCGAAATCCACCACACTAGATTGCTCAATTCAAATCAAAGTAATCAAAGTGGTCATCGCGGCTGAGCAGTGAGAGAGCTCAGCCTGGTTGCTGGAGGTTTGCGGATCTGGTCGAACCCCTGGAAAGGGATCTTGGCAAAGTCCCCGCCAGAACTGCCGGCCAGGGTAGCGTGAGAGGCTACCATGCTCCTTCAGTAGCTATGGGAACTGTTCAGGCCAATTCTGGACAATCTTTCGGCCCCTACGATGATCGGAGGTTTCCCGGTTCAAGTCCATGGGTTGGCTCGTCCCTTTACCAGATATTTCTTCTTCTCTAAAAAGTCTGGTAATGTTCAAAATTGAGCCGGTTAAGCCACACGAGTATTAAATTGCTTCGGCTGAAAAAAAAAAATTGAGCGTAAATTAATTGGTTCCAAAACAAAAGTTTTTTTGAAAGGGTTCGAGGAGGGATTCGAGAAGGGAATCCGTACGACTGGGACTTGCAATGTGGACAGTTGCATTCATTTCTGGGTCTAGCTTTTTGACCTGCTGACCCGGTGACCCACCACACAATAGTGACCCAAATGATATGTGACCCGTACCAACATACCAAAACAAAAGAGTGAAAACCGAAAATGCCAACGGCAATACACTGCCACGGTTTAAGAGCTGATTTAAACAAATTAGACGACTCTTAATTTGTTTAAATCAGCTGTTGTGGACTCAAACTGTACTACCAGCTTAACACCAACACGTTATCACAGACGCCTAAACAAGAATATTTATCAACGGGCTTCGCGGCCTGAACAACGATAAACAATAGATAGTATGGTGATTCACACAGAGGTCACATAAATTATTTACCAGTGATCGACGATATTCGAATTGAACTAACCCACTGTTATTGTTAAATTAATTAATGCCATATCTGAGTACGAGGTATTAGACCAAGTTATGAAAACAATTGTTTGCCGTGTGATGATGGAGCATGTAAAAAACGTCAGTATTATCAAGAGTTTATAGGGCTGGGGAGGAGAATTTGTGACTGAGACTCATTTTGAAACGTTTTGGATACTTTCGTAGTAGTTCAGTCTTAGTTTATAGAGGGCGCCATGTGTTTTATGTGGGAATTTCTACTCAGTTTTTAGCCTAAAATTAAACGAAACTAAACAAAACCAGCTTGTATTTAATTATTATTTACCCTAGCTTAGTTGTAATTTAATTTACTTTAGATTTGGGCTAAAAAATGAGCAAAAATTACCATTTGGAACACGTGGCGCCCTCTGAAAACTCTAACGGAACTAATAGGTACGAATCTAACATGTTTCAATAGGGACTTTTTAGAGTTACAAATTCTCCTCCCAAACTCTTTAAATTCTTGGTATCTACATTATAATCGTGGCGGCAGGCTAAAAGGAAGGCTAAAAGAAAAACCACTTCTCCCCTCCTCACTCCCGCATTGAAAATGCACTCTCCCACTCTACCTGCATGGAAACAGGAGGCAGGCATGAGTGGTCGATCAACTCAATAAAGGTTCAATCTGACAAGTTGTCGGCCGAACAATCACTTCTCCCCTCTTCGCGTCCGCATTCCAAATGCGCTCTCCCATTCTACCTACATTGAAAGAGGAGGCAGGCATGAGTGGTCGATCAATCTGACAAGTCGTCGAGAAGAGTGCCGCAAAAATGTCCCGAGAAATGTGTCCGTAAACTTAATTCATGACCAGCTATGCATGGGCTTCCTCTAGTTATTAATAATAATAATCAATGTTGGATAAGTGGACGGACGCTATTGACATATGTATTAACACGGACGTTATCCAGTTCGACTTTAAAAAAGCATTTGAATCTGTGATACATTCAAAGCTTTTGTTTTTGCTAAACCATTATGGTTTCAGGGAAGATCTACTAAATTGGCTGAAGGCTTTTATCACTGGTCGTTCCCAACGGGTTGTTATTGGTGGAGATTTCTCCGAAAGTAAGACGGTAAATAGTAGTGTGCCCCAGGACTCTGTTCTGGGCCCACTGCTTTTCGTTTTTTTTTAAACGACATGCGAGGAGAGCAATGTGAACCAAGAAAAGTTTGCAGAAGACCTTAAGCTAATTATTGAAGTCTCTAACGCATATTCTCTCTCCAGCATGAAATTAACCTTATTGGAACCTGGTCGGAAACTTGGCAGCTGCCACTACCTGAAGATAAATGCCTCTGCTTTCAAGTTGACAGTGTAACATCCCCTCAAAATTACCTTTTAGGTACAAAATCATTAATTTACTTCACTACAAATTATTAAAGACCTTGGAGTGTGATTCAACTCGGATCTCAAAACATCCACCCATTGCAATTATATTTCAATGTTGGCGCACTGCAGGTCCGCCATTGTGCGCCGTTGTTTTACATCTGGAAACTTACATACCATCCTTCAAGCATACAAGGTGTACGTTCGCCCAACCGTTGAATATGCGTGTCAGGTCTGGTCGCCCAAGCTTTTGAAGGACATTGACAAAATTGAAGCAGTCCAGAGACGATTTACGAAATGCATGCCTGGAATGTATGGGAAATCCTGCATTCAACGTTTGGAATTCCTAAAGCGGGACCCTCTCGAGCTTCACACACTCAAAGCAGACCTGATTTTGACTTACAAAATAATTCAGGGCCAACTGCCAGTTGTACTTCCTTTTTTTCAGATGAGAACCGAGTCTAGAACTCGGGGACATAGTCTGAAACGAGTAATTCCCAGTTTTAAATTAAACTGTAGGAAGTCTTTTTTTTTTGGAACTATTTGGGCGAAAACATTGTTGTGGCCCCATCAGAGGATGGATTCAGACGACTTCTTAATGGTGGCTGTTTAAAGTCACATTTGAAACGCCCAGAGTTTTGTCCCTGGTGATACATTCCACTTGTAGTCTACAACTGCAAAACATATCCAAAAATCTTATCGTTTAGACAAAATATCTTTGATATTGCATTCTTTTACATTCTAGCCTGTCGTATATAATTTAAAGATTTCGACCAAAGATTTCGACCCTTTCTTGCCGTTTTGTTTTTTTGGTGGCAAATAAATAATATCTTATCTAAAAATAAAAAATAAAAAAAAAAGGATCTAAAGTTAATGTGGACAACTATGAATCAGTTTCACTTTTATCATCAATTAAGAAAATAATTGAAAAATTCTTTACAAAGAAAATAACAGTCTCTTTTTTTTTTTTAATGTAAAATGTTAAGTGAAAAATAATTTGGATTAAAAAAAGGTAAAGAGTGCCTAGTGGCGCTCTCTGTGTATTGGCTGTCAACCACCAAAGCTTGTACAATTAAATATGGTTTAGTGGTCGGACCTCGGCCTTTGGTTTCAAAGGTCGCGGGTTTGATTCCCCGCTCAGGCGATCTGACATACAAGTCCAAAAGGCAACGTAAATAGGTTTGCATCTGTATTTATTTAATTCTTGTGTGAGCATTTGGCTTTTCCGTCCTTAATCCTTGTTTAGCGTTTAGGTGTTCCATTCGTTTCACTTGGAGTGTGACGCGATAAATAAGCGTCCCTACAGTGGCGAATGGATAGTGTATGTTTATATGTATATGTGCACGTGTTAAATGCTACCTACGGACGTTTCCTTGTGGCCCTGTCAGTATGGCTCAGCGGTAGGACCTCGGCCTTTGCTTTCAAAGGTCGTGGGTTCGATTCCCCGCTCAGGCATTCCGACATATAAGTCCAAAAGGCAACGTAAACAGTTTTGCATCTGTATTTATTTAAAGCCTGGAAATGTGTACTCCAATTTTCGGTTTAAAATATAGGCACACGTATGAAGCAGAACGGATTTTGCAAGACGAATGTCCATAATATTTGTCCACGGTTTCACCTTGCTGTTCGAGTACAAAGGGCGAACTTTAGTGATTTTCGCCCTACCTGTAAACTCCTGTAAACTCCTGTATTCCTGTAAACTCCGAGACCCAGGACAAACAATGGGTATGTGGACATTCCTCGTGCACTGGCGAATTTACATATTTGCCACCCCGACGTACTAAGTAATTTTCCGAAGTTAGCTGCCCCCGCTCTTTTGAGTTGGCGGGGGGGGGGGGGAGCCATTTGGGGAGCGACTCATTTTAAACTATCCTTGGACCATTATTGGCCTATGTTGTTAGCCAAGTGGCAGTAATTTTGGATCAACAATAAGGGGGAAAAAATTATCTACAATATAAAAAAATCATTTTTTTTTTTAAATTTGCCACCCCCTAAAATTTGCTGATCTAGGCTGCCTAGATTGCCTTCCCGTAAAACCGCCACTGAGCCTGTGTTCTGATTTATATTAATGCCAATAACTTAAGCTGGAGTTCTCCTAATTTTACACTTTTACAGTTACACTGAGCTTACTTTTACAGGCGAGCCGCAACAAACTAAAATGTGACGCTAATTAAAAGTTATGTCACAGCTGTGAGAAGCAAAAACATTGTCAAGGATGCGCAATGTACATACATGCAGAATTGTTGCTGGTTTTTTATTTACTTAAAAAGTGACTAATTTACAGAATTGAAATTTTGTTACAGCTGTCCAGGTGTTCTGCATTTTTCAACCGAAATCGGTAACTAGCATTTCAATTAAAACAATGGTAAGTAGTAAGAAAGAAAAAATATTTGTATCCTTTTATTAATTTAATATAGTAGAAATTGGCTTTCCTTGTTGTTTAATAACAAAAGTTTGCTTTACTTGTCATTTAATTGCCAAAATTGGTTTCCTCCTTCTTTAATAACAAAAATGGCTTTCTTGTTAATAACAGAAATTGTCTTTCCTTGTTATTTAATAACAAATATAGGCTTTCCTTATTGTTCAATGACAAGTATTGGTTTCCCCTGTTATTTAATGACAAATATTGGCTTCCCTTGTTATTTAATGACAAATAATGGCTTCCTTTGTTATTTGATAAAAAAATTGTTTTTTTTTGTTATTTTATAACAAATATTGGCTTCCTTGTTATTTGATAAAAAAAATTGTTTTCTTGTTATTTTATAACAAATATTGGCTTCCTTGTTATTTAACAACACGTATTGATTTCTCTTGTTATTTAATAACAAATATTGGCTGCCCGTGGTATTTAATAATAAATGTTGGTTTCCCTTGTTATTCAATAACAATTATTGGCTTCCCCTGTTATTTAATAACAAATTAATAAATGTTGGTTTCTCTTGATATTTAATAACACACATTGGTTTCCATTCTTATTTAATAACAAATATTGGCTTCTGTTGTTACTTAGTAATAAAAATCAGCCTTCCCTCTTATTTAATAACAAATATTGGCTTCCCTTGTTATTTAATAACAAGTTTTGGCTTCCGTTGTTATTTAATAACATGTGTAGGCTTCCCGTGTTACTTGATAAAAAAAATTGGCTTTCCTGGTTTTCTTTAATAACAAATATTGGCTGCCACGCGCAGTCATGTGTCGGCGCGCTGCTTTCGCGAGATTCGGCGTAGTAATACTACGTCACTTCCGCCCTCGTCTTCTCGTGATCATGTGAACGACGTCTGGCCTAGCATACCAATTGCGGGTCACGTGACAGCATTGACGCAAAAACTGTGTCGTCACAACCGGAAACAGTGAAACGTCATGGTTATTGTAGGTATGCAAAGGTTCATATACGTGCGGGACGCAGTAAATAAAGTTACCAATATTCAACAGAAAATCTCCTAGACGCCATATTTTAAAATGGAGTTTAGGTAGGGATTGACCAACGGAAAGTAAATAAAACTTTGGGATCGTGCTTGATGTGGACGATCGAGAAAAATGGCACTGGGAGGAATGTCCTTTTAATAACAAATATTAGTTCCCTTGTTACTTCATAACAAAAATTAGCTATCCGTCGTATTAGTAACAAATAATGGGTTCTCTTGTTATTTAATAACAAAAATTGGCTTTCCCCATTTTATTTGATAACTAATGTTGGCTCCCTTGTTATTTAATAATAAAACTTGGCTGTCCTTGTTACCGTAAAAAAAACTAAGTGAAAAACCAATCAATGATCAATTTTAGCTTTTAAAAGCCGTAACCTTTTTAAACAATTGCGTCATAGCAGTAGAAGCTTATTAGTTTATGTAGTAACATTCTTTTCTAACATACCGTATGGTTTGACCTTTGAATCCAGCGTTAAAGGTGACATTACAATGCCTAATTTAAATATTTTCGCCAAGCATCATACAGAAGTTCTTTCATACTTGTTAAAAACCTTACCAAATTAAAATCGAAAAAGTGTTATCATTACCTTTTTGGGGGATTTAAAATTCAGATCCAACGAGAAATGGCAAAGTATATTATGCGCGCAGCGTATCTTGAGTCCTGCAGATATTTTATAAGCGGCTACGTCTTCCTGGAGGGAGCAGCTTTAATCGACGGCCGCCATTGTTTTTGTAACCGTCTTGGATATCAACAAGGCACTCTGCGTACTAAAAACATACAATCGATCGATATGTGTGTTCGTTCTGGGGCGAACTCAAGATAGGCCGTGGACACTATAGGTTATTCAAAGTAACGGCCAGAGAAAAATGGTCGACGTCAACCACACTCAACAAATCTTAAAACTTCCAATGAGGCGATTTACATTCGTAATCTGCAGCAGTAGGCCATTTTAAAAACATTGCTAAATACAACAAGAATTATTGAACTTTGTTGCATACTGTATTTTATACACTGTAAAGAGAGATTTCGGTACTTCTTGAGTCATTTTTGATAGGCACCAGTGCATGGGGATGTCAGGGCATTTTTTTAAGGAATATAAAGTGGTGCTCCAAATAGTAAAAAGCAGCCTAAAATGGAGAAAGTGGGGGGGGGGGGTTGGAACAATACATTTTTGCACTCAAGTTTCTCAGAAAGTTTAGATGTAAAATTTGTCTAATTTACTTTAGGAGGCTTTGATTGGATGAGTGACGTCGTGTGGAAATGAGCGTAGATAAAAGCGTGATTTGGACACATGTCCCTTTGCAATTATAATGTTTTCAATGCTAATGCTTTAATTATATTGGGTTGGAGGCCTTTAGAATTTCGGAAAACAACCGGTGACATAAGACTTGCACATATTGTTTTTTTTTTGTAAACGAAGAATGAGTTCGAACCTTTCCGGAGTTGCAACGGCTGGTGCTCCACTGCTCCAAGACGTTGACTGGTGCTCCAATCGAGAAGGCTGGTGCTCCACTTGGAGAAGCAGTTACTATGTTAAAAAATACCCTGCCCGGGACGTTTCCACATTTAAGGTTTTTGTACTGTCAATTCTGGAGTAAGCCAGTCCGATGTGGTCCCCCCATCTTCGTAAGGACATCAACAATATTGAGAAGTACAACGCCGTTTTACCTAAATATTAAGGCTGTTATTCATCATAAAGATGATTTATGGGTCACCCGATTTCTCCAGACTAAAGAAACTTTTTCTGACCCGGGGGAAACTGTTTACAGATTGGTTGGGGTCGGAGTTCGTCTGAATTGCCGTAAGTTTTTCTTTGCAAACAGACTTCAGATTGGCCAACCTCTATATGGATACGTTTGGAAGAAATCGGGTGGTGAACGTTCAATAATTTCGGCGTTAAATAGTTAAATGGTTAAATGAATGTTAATTGTATAGTTAAATAGTCTGAGTTCAAGTTTGGGTCAGCGTTTGGAACATGGATATTGGCTGTTCTCTGGGTAGGCTGTACTCGGTCGGTTTGTTCCTTTCCTTGCAAGATCATCAGAGTTTAAAAAAAAATCACATTTCAACATAGTTTCGACGTACAAGTTTCTACGGGTTTTGCAATTCCGAAGACAAAAAAAAATTGCATAGGAGGCACCATTTATAGCAGGTATTACCATTTATAGCATGAAAATTGCTCGGCCGAGGGTTAGATGCTATAGTCTGTGGTCGACAATTTCTAGTGCTGGTGTTAATGTACATAGGAATGTATAGGCCTAAAGGCAAATGTTGTCCAAACATTCGCTTTACCACTCTTGGATTTAAAAAAAAGATTGCCGTCGAAGATTTGATTCGATTTGATTTGATTGAACGCGTGTTTTCCCTAGAGATTTAAAGTCTAAATTGTAGCCGGCTTGCTAACCCCAGTACGCATGCGCGTACCCCCCTTTAAAATCCGTCAGGCGAAAGCGACCATATTTCTTTCTCTAGCTGTCACTGTTTTTTTTTTTAACTTCTCTACAAAGGGAACTTCCCTGCAAAACTTCCCTGCAGAGGGGCGACCAAAAATTGTTTAGGAGAGTCACGTGGGAACTAAAAAATGTGGGAAGATCTCCACCACAAACATCCAACCCCTCATCCCGCTGATAAATTCTGAGCGGTCCCTTACATCTGGTATCCGATGCTTTGGCCCTTCTGTGGTCCTGACTTGCATGTTTTCATTGCTAACCAATCTCATTATTATTGCGAGGCATATAATTGACCTCTGAATGACACAAATGCTCGGCGGAGGGAGAGATGCTATGGTTTATTTTCTGTGCTCACTGGGCAGACTTAAAATGTTACACTGCCTGAGCGGGGAATTAAACCCACGATCTCTGAAACCAAATGCCAAGGCCCTACCGCTGACCCATACTGACACGGTCAAAAGGAAACCTTCACAAGCAGCATGTAACACGCACGCATACACATACAAACTTACACTTTTCCGAACGCCACTGGAGGGACGCTTGCATGCGTGCCACACACCAGTAAAATCGAAAGGAACACATAATACGTTCATATGCATATTTGTCCGTGTTGAATGCTGCGTACATTTCCTTTTGGCCGTGTCAGTATGGCTCAGCGGTAGGACCTCGGCCTTTGGTTTCAAATGTCGTGGGTTCGATTCCCCGCTCAGGCAGTCCGATATTTAAGTCTAAAAGGCAATGTAAATAGGTTTGCATCCGTGTTTGTTTAACCCCTCTTAAGTCCATTTCGCTTTCCGTCCTGTTTAATCTAAAAATTTCTACATTTCCACTGGTGTTTAACGCTTTATTCTGGCAGCGCACATGTGCAAAGTCACGATCCCCTTAACTAAAAGCACAGAACCCTAAGAAGTAGAGATTCTCGAACTTCTTGTGCCACCATGTGGTAGTCCTATAGAGCAGTGACATTTGCCACCGTATTGGCACCAGTCACTATAGAGAAGCGTCATGTGACGTCATTTTGGCTACGAGACACCATTTGGAAGTAATAGCTACAAGGTGCACTAGATTAAAATGTAAGGGGAAAAACGGCACTTCTAGTCAAGACAGTGCTTTGAGAGCGGATTTCTTACGCTTAAAAGAACGTTGTTTTCTCCAACAACAAAAAATCATGCTTATAGCTTAAGAAATCCAGTCTAATAGCATTGGCTTCAATAAGACGATCTTCCTTTCTCCCTCCAGTGCTCCTTGCAGCTAACCCAGTTACTGGCTCCACCATAGAGTTATACACAATAATACTACGTCGTGTTACTGCCCTAGAGAAATGTGTACAGATTTCGAGCATTAAAGGCGGGTGGCGACCAAACGAAAGTTTGGAGTATCTAGCGCCATCGAGCGCTAGCTATCAAGTTTTCTCTAGAACTTGCTCATAGGAATGCACAAAGAAATCTTTTAACACAACAAATAAAGATTAACGATATTAATGCCACGAGATGATGGTATAGAATACAAAGAAAATACCCTGGTGCCATCTAGTGGCATTAATATCGTTAATCTTTTCAGTTGCTCCCTCGTCCGCGAGGGCTTCCCAAATTCTTACTTAATAATTAAGGAGGCATGTGGCTTGTTTGTGTGTTTAAATGTATAGGGCAGTGACACGACGTAGTATTATTGTGTTAGCTGCAAGGGGCACTGCAGAGAGAAACAGAAGGGCGTCATACTGAAGCCGATGCTGTGAAGAGTGATTTCTCAGACTTAAAACGCGCGATTTTTGTTGTTGGAGAAAACAGCGTTATTTTAAGCCTAAGAAATCCGCTCTTCCGTTGTTTTTCCCTTCATTTTTATGTAGTGCACCTTGTAGTTATGCCCTCCAAAACCAATACTGGTGCCAATATGGCGGCAAATGTCACTGCTTTATTGTTTTGTGTATTTCTTTGCTTGCTGCGAGAGAAAGCTCGATAGGACTAATTGCGGTAGACTCTCATTTAGTGGTTACCCGCCTGTAACAGCATGGTCCCCAGAAATGAGTTGCTCGTGATGGATCATGGTTGGTAGGAGAAAGGTGGTGGCAGTTATTATTCAATCATTTCATTTACGTTTAAGGCTCTAAATATTTAGTGACAGAGAATGCAGTTGCTCAAAACCATTTATTTTGTTACTTATTTCTATCTCAATATTTGTTTCGTGATGTTTTTTTTACAGGATTTTGACGTTGACCTGGACATGAATATCTATTGGATCGACAGTCGACTAAAAGTCCCACCAGGGGAAGATGAAACTCCAGTTGTGGTACCTCGAGTTACAGGAGAGCAGTTGTGGTGGCCCAGAGTCAAATTCCGCAACTGCAAAGGCTGTCATGAGTTCGTCATAGACCGCACCACCCACGTCATCACCATGTCCAATCCAGTCAAAAAACTGCTCCTTGTCGAAGACAGGTAAGGTGAAACTCAAGGCTTTAATTAAGTACTAGCCGGACCCGTGCCTCGATCGATATAAGAAAGCCAGACGCACGGTGAAGAAAAAAACCACAACTTATATTTCGGCATCAGTTTGCGGTGCCATCTTCAGAGTAAAAACAACTACACTTCTTTCATTTAGGAACATCAATGCATTGCATTTTCGTTAAATTGTGAATCTGAAATAACAGTAAGTTTAACAATGTTTAACAATAGATGAAGTTTCGAACAAATGCATGGAGGGCATACATTAAAACCAATTACCTTGGTCCAATGGGAACAAGTGCAAATGAATGTGATTTAAAAGGTAGCCCTTCATACTTTAGGTTAAAATTCAATACAATAACGAAGGACTAAAATATGAAGGACTACCTTTTAAATCACATTCATTTGCACTTTTTCCCATTGCACCAAGGTAATAGGTTTTAATGTATGCCCACCACGCATTTGTTCGAAACTTCATTTATTGTTAAACATTGTTAAACTTAACTGTTATTTCAGATACAAAATTTAACGAAAATGCATGGCACTGATGTGCCTAAATGAAAGAAGTGTATTCGTTTTTACTCTGAAGATGGCACCGCAAACTGATGTCGAAATATAAGTTGTGTTTTTTTGTTTATCGTGCGTCTGGCTTTCTTTTATCGATCTAACTAATCGCACGCTTTCCAACGATACAATACAAGACCCGTGCATGCTGCACAGTGGATCGCATTTCCCGGTCTTTAGCCTCTCCCTGCGATTGGTCTTCTCAGGAAAGTGAATCGTATTTGCAATACTCAACTGTTTG
This sequence comes from Lithobius niger, assembly GCA_023313725.1. Lineage (NCBI taxonomy): Eukaryota > Metazoa > Arthropoda > Chilopoda > Lithobiomorpha > Lithobiidae > Lithobius > Lithobius niger. The sequence goes on along the minus strand of JAHWFP010072126.1, from coordinate 11,124 downwards.
GCTAATCCTTTAATTTTACTCGTCCACAATGCGACCTTGGTGTGATCCTGACCAGAACCCCCCCCCCCCCCCGGTCCGGTATCCTCGTCTCCCTGCCCTTCGTCCTCCTTTTATCCCTTCCCGTCTTCTTCTCCCCTCCTCCCCACTTTTACCCCCTCCCATATTGTTCTCTCCTCCTCCCCTTCCCTTTCCTCTTCTCTCTACCCTTTTTTTAAAGTTAGAATTTAAAAGGGCACTTAAGGGCACTGTAAGTGCTGGCTAAAGTTTATTTTGTCGTATTTCCCTTTTGTTCAGGAAGGGTAATTATGCCCTTAAATCTTGAATCACACATTACTTTATTCCTTGGTTTGGTTGTGCGGTAAATTACGATTATTATTACATTGCTTTACTGTTCATAGCGTTACCAGGATTGTTTTACTTACGCTTGTGTTGCCGTCAACAGCCTTCATTTGTAGTCAACTTGGTATTGTAAATTCAAAACTATTGGTCCTTCCACCGAAACTGAAATACCTGCCTATCTTATACGTTCACATGAGCTATTCAGTACGTACACGCTCAGTACGTAGGACGTGAAAGTGTCCATCGGTACCTTTCTAAACGACCGAACAGAGCGAACCAAACGCACCACTGTTGGTGACAGTTTGGCTCATTCCCTGCTAACAGCCGTGTTGACGCGGTTTGATAGGCTTGATTGACGTCAGCCATCGTCAGCGATGAATCTGTTTCCGGCGAAACTGTTACCTCGCGCATGGTCAAACCTCCACCCCAGCAAACCACCTCCCTGAGATGGTTCGCAATTTGGCATTGCTCTCTCCTGGTCGCATCTATTAGACAATCCTGGTCAAATCCATTAGCCAGGTTTGGTCGCGGTGAAGGTATGACGTATCGAATACTCTGCTGAGCTCGTTGAGCTGTATTGTAGTTTAGGATGGTACTGAACGGATGACGCAACATCACTGCGCATGCGCGACGTCAAGTTTAGAGCCAAACTGTCTCTAACAGTGGTGCGTTCTGTTCGCTCTGTTCGCTCGATTAGGAAGGTACTGATTGTTGTAACTGTTACTTCATATTCCATCCCTTGCCACAAGGCTGTTTGGGTGAAAAGCTTCCAAGTTTCGTTTCCAGGTGCCCGGCCATTTGAGTCAACATCATCACCAAATGATGAATCCTATTTAAAGTGGTGTTGAACCAGGAGGCGAAATACGCGACCTCAGTGGGCCTTGGCTTGAAGAAGTCATCTCTGTCACCATTACATGCTCTTGGAACGCTGCTGCATGTGGAGATGCCGCACCAATGTATTTGGTTGAAGGGACACCCGGCCTGCCTTACAACATTCCGCGTGCTTATAACAGCTACGCGCAGATCGCCATCGGCGCATTTACAGCGCCAAGGTCGGCTGGGGTGGTAACTGCGTTCCTTGCGTAGCTGCTGTCTCGGTTGGCTTTGGGAATCGTACACAAAACGGAATCAACTTAAAGATTGTGTCGTCACAAACCGGAATGATTCTCGTATTTTAACATCACAATTTATGATTTTCTAGGCTAAAAGTGTCTTATAATTTTGCTTCGGCGATCTATTGGAATAATTAATTTTAATTTTAACCGCATTAGTCTTTTAGATTTTTGATCTCATAGTAATTATTAGCAAACGATTAAAATTAGTACTCCGCACACACAGATAAAACTTCAAGGTCATTGTAGGCGCGCAAAGCAGAAGTTCCCCAATATTCAACAGAAAATCTCCTATAGACGCTACATTTTAAAAAGGATTTTTAGCAAGGGAAAGACTAACGGTAAGGAAAAGACCTTTGGGGCCGTATTTGATGTGGAGGATCGAGAATGGGAGGTATTTTCCTTTAAAACATATGCAGCATAATTTTAATGAGGGGTAAATCGAAGAAAACAGTGATGGCCAGTCGTTCTACATTCAGCCGCATGGAATCGCCCAGAATGAGAGATAGAACACACATTTACTGTCATTATCATTCCAGGAGCCATACGTCAAATTTACAAATATAAATTCGTTAAAATGTCAAGTTTTCATTATTCTCCACTAACTTCCTAATCGCTTCCACTCGGTATATATAAATGGACATGGTTTGAATTCTGTAGAACAAGTATGGATGAATTATTGATCTCTAAGTACAATCTAGACAGTGGTGTAAATAACATGTATGCAGGGAGATCGATGACCCCCCCCCCCCACGCCCTCAAGCTAAGAACGAGCCGAGGGGGCGTAAAAATCTGTAAAAATAATCCATGCATTCAGTATTTTGTCAAAATTTGTTTGGATGGAACTGTACATTGCGCAAAGTAAGAGAAATAATCGTAAAATAAATAAAGTGGTCGTACGTTTTGGAGCAAGGGGACGAAAAGGGAAGCGTAAAGTAAGCCCCCCCCCTCTCCCTCCGAAAAATATTTACGACGCTAAATTTGGTAATCTGTTAACTCTTTTCCTAGTGTAAGGTTTGGCCATATCGTTCCATTCGAACACTTAATGACAGTCATTAGATAATTATCAGCAATTATGGGTCATTACCACGTTTGACAAGCAAGAATTTTTGGATACATTTGCCAGCCATCGAACACCGTAAAAAGCAACAACTTTACCACGAGGACTGACGTTCCATTCTTTGCAACTTTGTAACTTGGCTTTTGGCGGAAAGATTGCTATAAATGGAAAGAACGTTTTACCGCCAGAGACACTCGCAAAAGGTAGCGACAAGCGGCAGAGATGCTCTTTGTCGTCTTGTAGGACAAATTCATGTTGATCGATGTCACGTTGTAAATAATTCTTGTTGTAATTTTTGCTAAAGGAGACGAAGTAAATTTGATCATTTGTTCGCAAGCGTGAGTCGACCCATTGAATTTATACTATCAGATTAATATACGAGGTTCTGCCATTCCAAATTTAATTTTATGTTCTCTCGTTTTTTTGCTTTTTTTTTTTTTTTGCAGGAAAGTGTTCAAGTTCATCTGCAGCTTTGATCTGTCGCCGTATCCATTTGACACACAGTCCTGTTTCATTCGGATGGAATCACGTAAGTCGTTCTAGTTCAAAATGTACCTTTTAGTCATAATAATAAATAACAATTAAATTTTGTTATTTCCACGTACAAGATGGAAAAAGGAACAAGAAGGAACTGTTTATAAGTGTCCGCGGCCTATCTTGAGTTCTCCGCAGAACGAACACAGATAATCGATTGTACGTTTTCAGTATAGCAGAGTGCCTTGTTGATATCCAAGATGGTTACAAAGACAATGGCGGCCATCGATTAAAGCCACCCCGTCCAGGAAGACGTAACCGCTCACAAAATTCTTGCAGGACTCAAGATACACTGCGCACATAATAGGTCCACTGGCCTCATCTGTCCGTCGTTAAAAGGAACAAAGTAAAAAAAAAAAAAAAAAAAAAAAACAAGCTATGCAGACCCAACTATCATTGCGCACAGGAACGTGCAGACCGAGGCAGACCGAGACTTTTTGTAAAAAAAAATGACCTGTATTTTCAGGAGTAGTAGTATAAAAGGGGAAAAGAGGCAAAAACGTCTTAAGAAAGTGGTGCAGACTGAGGCAGAAAATGGTAAATCTAAGAAAGGGCTGCAAAGAGGGGGGAAACCGGTAAAAACACCCAAAGAAACCAAAAAGATCCCCACAAAAAAAGTAAGTTGCCCCTGCCTGTGCACGTCCTTGGCTGCGCAGAACCAAACAAGGAAAAACAGAGATCACAGACAAACAAAACACCGAAACCAGTGGTGTAGTGGTAAACAAATTAGTGGAGGAGCTATGGTTAGGAAATTGGGGGGGGAGGGGCAGTTAGTTACAGCTCCCAATCAGCCCACGCACGCGTTTGCCTTGCACGGCTTAAAGTCGGAAATAAATCAATTGAAGGGTGCTCGGGTCAGTTTTACTGATTGTTGGTTTCCGTGTTTAACAGTTTTGCTACATTCTGTCAAACCTATACTATATTAACACTGAAGACGATGTTCAATTTTCCTTGGACAAAATAACAGATTACAAAAATACAGTGTATAGACATAATAGCAAACAAGACAGGAGAGCAAATGCTAAAGAGTAAATGGAGAATTGGTGATGGCTGCTCGCAAACACAGTAGACGCTGTATCGAATCTGAAAATAAGTAAATTAAGAAAAATACCGCAAGAGCCTGCTCTTATCGAGAATAAGTGCCGGAGCGCCGCTCCCCATTAAAAAAAAAAACTGAGCGCCGCTCCGCCTTAAAAATAAGTAATGGAGTGCCGATCCGCCTTAAAAATAAGTAATGGAGCGC
>JAHWFP010072124.1:2174-26804 GCA_023313725.1 Lithobius niger | reverse complement strand
ACTGTTAAATTGTTATTTTGTTGTTATTTTAAGAATGGAGTGCGTTGATTGTAGGTTGCGTCTTCCAGCTGCTATGGTCGTTGCAGGACAGCCTAATTCGGGGAAAACGGAATTTGCGGTTGACCTTATTTTAAATAGTTGTGACTTAATTTCTCCAAAACCTACCCAATGTCTCGTAATATATGATATTTGGCAAAAAGCCTACGACCGCTTGAAACAGAATTGCTCCATACCGTTCGTATTCTCTCAAACAGTGGATCATGCAATGATAGAAGCTATTGACTGCAACCAAGCCACTATTGTTTTAATCGACGATAAAATGTGTGACTTAACAAGTCAAAAATGCTTGATAACTGATATTTTTGTGAAATACTTTCATCACAAAAATTTATTTTGTATTTTACCGGTTCAAAATATGTTTCATAAAAATTTGAGAACCATTTCTGTCTGCTCGACTTATATTGTATTGATACAAAGTCCACGTAATTTGTCACAAGTGAAATGTTTGGGGACGCAATTAGGTTGTGCCAATTTCTTGTGTGCGGTATATAATGACGCAACTCGTAACCCATTCACTCATTTGCTGTTAGACCTTCACGCAACGACGGATCCTTCTCTTCGCTACCGTAGTTGTATCTTATCTCAACAACCAATTGTCTATATAAAACAATGAAGAAGAACAAAGTGAAACAGTGCATACCTCTCCTCGAGCTGTTAGCATCGCACAAGGTTCACCGCTCCGTGAAAAAAACCCTACTTACTCAATGTCCTACTGTGCTTGATGTTTTAAATAGCTGCTGTCTGAATGTGTTACGAGGTAAAATACCTTTAAGTATCAACCAAAAAAATAGGTTAAGAAAATATAAAAATATTTTAAAGTTGTTAGCTACGAAACGTGTGAGCAGGAAAAAAAAAGTAAAAACCCTAAATCAAAAAGGTGAAGGTTTTCTTGGTGCATTGATCCCTCCAGTAATCAGTTTATTGGGTAGTATTTTTTCACGCTAACAATGTATAAAAAAATGATGTTAACTAACTATCCCGGCGTTAGGCCCTTTGAAAAACCTCTCAGTGATTTAGACCAACAAATGAAAAGTATTTTAGAGCAAGATAATGTTGACGACCATCAGAAGGTTGTGTTGTATCAACAAATATTACAGCGCTACTTGAATTATCGTGAACAAGCTAAAGTAAAGGAACCTTTACAAGTTAGTTTTAGTAGCACTAGCACTTTAAATCCGCCAACAACAACTTTAAAAACGGTTGCAACTTCTCAATCAACACCACAGCAGACTGAGGCTAGCGACAGTGAAGATGGTGCATCGGCCGGAAAACCAAGCATTGACGAATTGGTAGAAACGGTTCCTATTAATTATAGATCGGTTGTAGCCGAACGTTTGGCAGAAGGTGACATTTCTTGGAACGAAAGGGGTGAGTTATTATTTCAAGGACGACCTATTAAAAATTCGAATGTCGCCGATTTAGTGCATGGCTTGTTCTCGCGCACAAAGCATGCAAAACGTGTTGCTAATAAACTACCAGGCTGGCAATCTCTTAATACTTTATTAGGTCGCGTAGCAACGCGAAGAAGAAAGTATACAAAACCAAAGAAACCAGTTGAGAAAGATTTGGGGTGGTTTGATGATAGTCAATATTTCTGATTATGACGACTTTAAAAGAAATCTACTTTGACCCGAATTCTCCAGGGTCATTAGGGGGTAAAGAGAGGTTGTATGGTGAAGCTAAAAAATATGGCTTTAGTAGAAAGCAGGTAGACGAATTCTTAAAATCTCAAGATGCTTATACTTTGCATAAAGACATTAGTTTCATTAGACACAAGTTTACGCGTAACCCTTTCATAGCTTATCGAAAAGATCAAATATGGCAGTCAGACCTCATTGACTTAAAGAAATATGCTCCTTTCAATAACAATTTTCAATACGTTTTGATTGCAATTGATGTGTTGACTAAATATCTCAGAGCTGTTCCTTTAAAAAACAAATCAGCAACTACTATGGTTTCCGGTTTAAAGAAACTGTTCAAAGATAAAAAACCAGAGTACCTTCATTCCGACGAAGGCTTAGAATACTGCTCTGCAGCTGTCAGAACGTTACTTCTCTCTCTTAATATTAAATGGTACCACACCTATAATCGCTCAATTAAAGCAGGAATCGCCGAAATAACAATAAAAACGGTGAAAATTCGTATATTTCGTTGGTTTACATATACAGGTACATATAATTATGTAGATGTTTTAGATAAGATTGTAAATTCTTACAATAATTCTGTTCATCGTAGCATTAAGTTTAGACCTTCCGAAATTACAACTAGAAAAAAGGAACGCGAAGCTTATAAAAATTTGTATGGTGGTGGGAATGATTTGAAGGTAGGTCAGTTAGTGCTCATACTAAAAATCAGACACGTCTTTACACCTGGGTACATTCCAAAGTGGACTAGGGAAACTTTTACAATAGCCAGTAAAATTAAAAATAAACGTTACAAAACACCTGTTTACACGATAAAGGACTACCAATCTGAACCCATAAAAGGGACTTTTTACAGCCAGGAACTGCAACCTATTGTAAAACTAGACAATGTTTACAGAATAGAACGTGTGTTGAGAAAAAAAAAAGTAGCAGGTGTGACTCATTTTTACGTTAAATGGGCAGGGTGGGGTCCGCAATTTAATAGTTGGGTGACAGATATCGTTCAAGATGGACCTACTTGATAATCTCTACGTAACACTTCCCTCTAATGGTAGTTTTGATGTCTATCCTGATAACACATTGGCTCATTACAAAAATTATCTGCCAGAAATGCTTCATCTTTCAAACGAATACGAGGTTGCCTTAGTAGAGATGCAGTTTCCTTTAAGAATGGACTATAAACCGTTCGTAATGAGAGCTGGCGAGGACGATGTAATCTTAAATGTTTTAAATTTAGATATAATGACGCCTACAGCCATTGAATACAAACTAAAATGCACCAGCGGTGGTATCAGCTATGACACAACTAGTGACCTCGTAGAAGCGATAAATAAGGAAATAGCAGAGTTTAGGAGATCAAAATTTGAAGATTATAAAGGAAAGGAACATCCTTTTCATGATGCAGATTACGAAAAGAGAAAAAGACCTAGAATTAGTTACAATAGCAGTATAAAACGTTACGTCATTCATAATGACATAAGACCAACTACTAATCTGTACATTCGATTATTAATGGGAAACCGTATGGCTCGCAGGCTAGGCTTTGAACCAAATCAATTGCCACTTTACCCCTATCGTGATGATGGAAGTCTCGCAACAATGGGGGGTGTTGTAGTTGTTTTAGATAAAAGCATCTCTTATAAAACTCGAGCTGAATTAACCGTCACAGCAGTTAATCCTTCGCCTCACGATAATAACAACCTTCCAGATTATATTTGGGTTTATACAAATCTAATAAATCCGAGGCCTGTTGGCAACAGTTACTCCCAATTGTTAAGAATAACTAACGTTATAGGAGAGTCAGGCACGAGTCAGTCCGTTATTTTTACTTCTCCCCATTATTATTCGCTGTTACAACATAACGTGCAAACAATAGAAATTAAATTTTGCGACGCCTATGGGGATATAATACCGTTCTCTTCCCAAGGCCACACCATTGTCACTTTGCACATCAGACGGAAAAGGTCGTGAACGAAACAATGGCTTCCTGTTGCCCTTATACAGCTCACTATCGAAGACAAGCAGGTGGTTTAAACGTTTATTCAGGAGCAAGATTCCAGGCTGGTCATGGCCTTGCTAACCTTTTTTCTAGTATATCTAAATATGCTATGCCTTTCGTTCGTTCAGTCGGCAGCTATTTAGGACGCAAAGCTTTAGGAACCGGAAGTAATATCGCACAAGATTTAATTGCCGGTAAAAATTTTAAACAGAGTGCAAAGGATAGGTTACAGGAGACTGGTGAACAAATATTAGGCGATGTTAAGGCTAGGTTCAGTCAATCTGGTAGTGGACGCAAGAGAAGACGCAACTCTCCCAAGAGGAATACTAGTAAGAGACGACGAACAGTTACAGTAGCTAAAAAGAAGAAGAAGAAAAATAAGAAAGTGATTCGAGATAGCATTTTTTAACAAAAATGTCTTTCATTCATCCTACATCTTGTGAGTGTTTGAAATCAGAATTGGACATATTTGAAGTTCCACCAACACAAGTGTCTATAGAACGCAATCAGTATGTCGAATACCGCCCTATTGCAACGCCTAGTTCAACTATAGAATTTCAGATTGACGGAACAGCAGACTATTTGGACTTGGCGCAAACATGTATTTATTTAAAACTGAAAGTTGTAAGCGCCGCTGGAGAAGATCTTACTGATGCATTGAGCGCTTTCATAACGCCTACTAACCTATTTCTACAATCTCTTTTTTCACAAGTGGACTGTTATTTCAACGGGAAGCTGATTTCTGGAGGTAGCGACACCTATCGATATAAAGCTTACCTGCAAACGTTGCTCAGTTACTCTAATGCAGCTAAAGACTGTCAGTTGGGAGCTGCCATGTGGAATACTGCAGATAACTGGAAAACTGCTATCGCAAATTCTAAAAGTATAGAGTTAATGGGGCGAATTCATACTGAAGCCTGCAACTTGTCGAAACTTTTATTGAGCAATGTTAATGTAAAGTTTCGTTTCGTTTTATCAAAGCCTGAATTTTCGCTTAAGTTGTCCAATGCTGCTGCCGCTACTTTGAAACCAAAAATACAAATCGAAGCAGCTGCTTTGTTTGTAAAAAAGGTTAGACCCTCCCCATCCATTCTAGCATCTCACATGACAACACTACAAGAAAATAGCGCAAAATATTCTTTTGTTCGTAGTGATATTAAAATACAAACTGTCTCTAGCGGAATGACTTCGGCATTTATTGACAACGTTTTTCAAGGACAGGTGCCGTCTTTTGTTTTGATTTGTTTTATTGACAACGAAACGTACACGGGTGTTTACAAAAAAGATCCTTGGATATTTGAAAATCACGGTTTGAACTACTTATCGCTCACTGTAGACGGGGAACAAATAGACAAACCGCTACAACCTGACTTTAGTTCCATGACCTACACCCGAGCCTACATGAATTTATTTCACGGATTAGACACATCATTTCAAAACGTAGGTAATGGCATCAAGATTACAGATTTTGCTACAAAACATTGCATGTTTGCTTATGATCTGACTCCGGATGGTTGCGCCGGAAATTCAAGCTCTCACGTTTCACTCAACAGACAAGGTGTTGTCAGAATAGAACTTAGATTTGATGCTGCTCTTGCAAAAGCGACTAACGTTTTGATTTATTACGAGATACCGAAGGTTTTAGAAGTTACTTTTGATCGTGAAGTTTTCCTGGAAGGATGAACACGAAGCAGATCAATGACATCTTGAGAAGTAGATGTCCAAATTTCCTGGGAACATATCCCGCAAACCACTTACCTGTTGTAATTAATAGAAAAGAATCCTTTCTAGTCGTTAATCATGACACGTGCACTTCGTCGGGAAGCCATTGGTCTGTCATCGGATTGCATAAAATGAAGAATGGAATTAAGACTTCTGAGTTTTTTGACTCTTTTGGCTTCAACTTAGAAAACAATTACCACATTCGACAGTATTTGAGTGATTGGAATGGAAAGAAGATTTGGCGCAACAAGTTTCAAATTCAATCCCCAACATCTTCTACCTGTGGACATTATTGTATTTTTTACATAATTATGAGAACCAAGGGATTTACTCCCGATTACATTGTTAACAAATTAAAGAAAACAGCTTTCCGTGAACGTTATGTGTACAATTTTGTAAAATGTATTAATAAACTTAAAATGTGATTATACAACATTCTCTTAATATTTTCTTTATTCTTTCTACCTCACACAAATAGAGTTACACCGCCCTGCACGACTGACAAAGTGTGTAATTTTTTTTAATTTATTGGTTTTTTTTTTCGTGTTCTAGTTTTCTAACTTTACGATTTCGTAATATGATTTTTTTTTTACAGATGCCACAAGGTTATTTGAGGGCAACGCCTCCACAATCAGCTGAAGACTTGTCACCAGTCGATTCGATGTGCACAAGTCTGGATGCTCTCAACGTGTGAGGATGTTTGTTTGTCAGGCGTGTGGTTCGAAGTATAGTCACAAAAGCAGTCTTCTGCGACATCTGCGCAATTGTCACCCAGCCGATGCCGATGCAAACTGTGTTGTTTGCGGTCGACGTTTCGAAAACCGTCGCACACTTCTTCTTCACCAGATACGCGCTCATGTTCCATCACCTACAGCTCCTCAAAACGTTTGCAGTCAGTGTAACGAAGGGTTTGTTTCAAGAATTGAATTGAACCGTCACCGTCATCGTTCTCATGTTGCGCCGAACAGACCCAATATTCATCTCGATGAAACAATCTCTTCGTTCAAGAAGACCAGAAGCTCTTTTCGGAATTATATTTCAAGATTTAGTTATGTGTTTCCGGACGACGAAACTCTTCATCCAAATTTGGAATGATTTTTGTTTAGTTTACACGAGCAGTTGTATTCTTTAGTTGAAGAAGTGTGTAACAGCCTTCGTCAAGTTAAACTTGTGACGAGTGTCAAGCTCGAACTACACAAACCTCCTTCGAAAGTAATTTCCATTTATTTATGTACAAAACCGTACACAGTGTTACGTATTAATCAAATTGAAGATATTTTAAAAGAGGTTTACTTGGACTTGTTAAGACGTTTAGAACATTACCAAAAGGAAGGTTCCGGCTGGGTTTTATGGAATATTCTAGCATTGGATCTTCATTTTGCGAGATATCAACCCTTAGCTGGAGGTTGTTACAAACCGTTAGATTCTTTTCTTGCGCATAAAAAGGCGATAGTTAATGTCAAGTGTTACGATTTAAAATGTTTTGAATATTCCATATTAGCCGCCTTACATCCTACTACAAGTCATCCTAATAGGGTGAGCAATTACAAGCATTTGTTACACACTCTACGTGTTGACGAAATCTCTTACCCAGTACCATTAGATTATGTTCGTAAATTTGAAATTTTAAACGATTTAAAGATTAACGTTTACGGTTATTCTGACAAAGAGGTCTATCCACTCTACATTAGCGAGAGGAATGGAGACGAAATAGTAAGGTTGTTATTGTTAGAAGACAATCACTATTGTTTTATTAAGAATTTCAATCGATTGATATCGGACAATGTTTTCAATAGCTATACTTGTGCATACTGTTTGTGTCCTCAACACAAACGAGATAGATTATACGAACATGAAATATATTGTAAAGAACATAAACCGCAAAGAATTGTTATGCCAGAACCTGGGGAGAATATTATGAAGTTCAACAATTTTGCGAATCAGTTGGCTGTCCCATTTGTGGTTTACGCAGACTTTGAGTCGATATTAACTCCTATACAAGGATGTAAACCTAATGATGAGAATTCCTACACGTACGAATATCACTTACACGAACCTTGTGGTTATTGTTATGTTATGATTGATTGTTTAGGAGAGGTGATATCTAGCGAACTGTATAGAGGTTCTGATTGCGTGTCACGCTTTCTCTTAGCCATCGAAGCTGAGTATGTAAAAACGAGAGCTTTGTTAAAACAACCAAAACCGTTAGTAATGACAGAATTTGACAAAATTCACTTTCGAAACAATAACTTGTGTCATATTTGTGAAGAACTCATCGTCGATGGTGAAATGAAGGTTCGCGATCACAACCACTATACAGGTGTTTATAGAGGTCCCGCTCACTCGCAATGTAATATCGAATACAAATTTAAGAAAACAATGCCTGTGTTCTTTCATAATTTGACTCGGTATGACGGGCACCTCATAATGCAAGGTATTTCAACCTTTGGTAAACCAAATGTGAGTGTTATTCCAGAAAATGTACAACATTACATGTCTATTCAAATTGATAATGTATTATACTTGGATTCTTTTAAATTTTTGCCGTCGTCTTTAGACAAATTGGTGTCGTTGCTGGAAGATTCCCAACTTGACATTCTCAAATATGAATATCCGGAGCAATGGCCGTTGTTAAAGCGTAAAGGGATATTTCCCTATGAATACTTAGACTCTTATGCTAGATTTGAGGAAAAGGCTTTACCACCAAAGGAAGCTTTTTTCTCTAGTTTGAGTAAAGAAGGTGTCAGTGACGAGGACTATGAATACGCATTAAAGGTTTGGAACGAGATGGGTTGTAAAACATTTGCCGATTACTTTAATTTATATTTGCGTTTAGATTGTTTTTTATTAGCTTGTGTATTTACAGACTTTAGAAAGACTTGTTTAGAATGTTACAAGTTAGATCCTGCTCATTACTACAACAGCCCCGGTCTTACATTTTCGGCCGCATTGAAAATGACAAAGATTCAGTTGGAGTTGTTGACCGACATTGATCAACATTTATTCATCGAAAGAGGAATACGAGGAGGTGTGAGTATGGTAACGAAACGATTTGCACGTGCCAATAACCCATTTATAGGTGAGAATTATTGTCCTGAAAAACCTCATTCGTACATCATATATTTGGATGCCAATAACCTGTATGGGTGGAGTCTCAGTCAAGTGCTGGGGATTTTTGGGGATTTTATGTGGTTGACGGAAGAACAAATCCGTGATTTAGACATTCTTGCCATAGAAGACGATGCAGCAAAAGGTTACATTCTAAAAGTGGACCTGGATTATCCCCCGCACTTGCACGACCTTCATTCCGATTATCCATTGTGTCCCGAATCAATGCTCATCTGCTACGAGCAGCTGTCGCCTTATTGTCAAGATTTGCATAGGATTCTTAACCTTTCGGACAGTTCTAGAAAACTCGCTCGGAATTTGCATCCCAAATCAAAATATATTGTTCATTACAGAGTCTTAAAGTATTACCTTTCACAAGGTTTAGTAATGAGTAAGATCTATCGTGTTTTGTCATTTGCGCAGAAAGCTTGGTTAAAACCGTACATTGAACTGAATACGGCAAAACGTCAACATGCCACTAACGCTTTCCACAAAGATTTTTATAAGACAATGACGAATTCTCTGTACGGTAAGACAGTTGAACAATTGAGGAAGCGAGTTAGCGTTAAAATTGCAACCACTGAGAGTAAAGCGAGGAAACTGACTTCAAAACCAAACATGGAGAATTTCGTTATTTTTGATGAAAATGTTGTTATTTTTAAGATGAGGAAAACCAAAGTGGTTCTATCACGTCCAATTTATGTTGGGTTCACTGTTCTCGATCTGAGCAAGTATTTAATGTTTGATTTTCACTACGGACATATAAAAACCTTGTATGGAAACAACGCTTCATTGTTGTTCACAGACACCGATTCCTTATGTTATGAAATCTTTACGGATAATATATACGCAGACATGTTGTTGCATCTTGATAGATACGATACGAGTGATTATCCTACAGACCATGCTTTGTACTCGACCCGGAACAAGAAAGTGCCAGGTATTTTTAAAGACGAGACTTGTTCCGTCCCCATTCTAGAATTTTGCGGTCTGAAAGCTAAAATGTATTCGTTGATTTATGGCGATGTTAACAAACTTGTTGGAAAAGGCATCCAGAGACGTGTACTGAAACAAGAAGTAACTCACAGGCATTACGTTGATGTACTACATAATCAAAATGTATATTGTTTTAAAATGAATTTTCTTCGGAGTAAAACTCACCAGCTAGTGACCGAAGAACAGAACAAACTGTGTTTAACCGCTTACGATAATAAACGGTATCTATTAAGTGATGGCATTAGAAGTTTATCGTATGGACATTATTCCATACCTGATAATACATTGTAAAAAGGTAAAACCGATACCGTGTATCAACAATGTTATTTTTTTATTGATTCAAACTTGTAACAACACATTTTGTCATTTTTGTTTGAACTGTTGTATTTTTATGACGATTAAATTCTGAGATTCTTGTTACAACATGTAATAAAACATATTTGACAGAAAAAACAGCTTTTTATTTTTCTTCCACTCTGAATGACAACACGATAGGTTAGTAACCTCCATTTTTAGTTCCAATTCCTACCGCTCGAGGGACGACCGGAAACGTCCTCCGCTCACGTGACCGACTCTCGACCAATCAGAGAGCGAGCAGGCCTTACATATTACTTACAACCGGAAGCCATCTTTCTTTCTGACTCCAACCTTCAAAGGAGGTAGACGCCGCGCAAAATCTAATAAAAAAAGTGCAAGTCACTATAAAAATGCATAGTCATACTAACACTAACCCAATACGTCATCTCATCTGTGACGTCACAGATGAGACGATAAGAATTAGTTTTGTAGAAAGTAGCCGAGCTGGCGTAGATACGGGCAAACTACACTACTCATTTTCCTAAAAGGGCAGGGGCAATGCTTCTCCTACCCCAGTCCTGTGCACACCACTGATCTCTCTGATATTTTTCGCCAGGCTGAAGCTTAACGTCTTGTATTAACGTATCTGTAAGTGATATGTAAGGGAATACTGTGTGCTGACGACCTTTAATCAAATCAAAAGTTTTAACACCCAACAGTTGTGAATGCTGTAAGCAAGTCGGAATGTTGCATAATTTTGTACGTGCTGAAAGAAGTAGTAATTGGGAATTGATTTAGAATGCATAACGCAAATGCTACCATACTTCCATGCTGCTGCCCATTTAACTTATGCAACATCTTTAAGCCTTTATGTGCAACATTTTGTTCAAATATTTCACTACCAAAGGTGCCTTCATTGTCAGACGTTCACCAAAATTGTGGGTAGAAGTATGGACAGGTATGTTAATATGTAACTTGAGAGCAAGAAGCGATTCGCTCCAACACAAAACAACAAAAAAGAGTTAAATCAAAAATGTGTCGAGTTGGTTTTTGAAACAGTTAACCGAGTCAGCTTTGACAATGTTTTGTGGGCTCCAAGGGGCCACTACTCGATGGGTAAAGAAGTGCTTTACACTCTTGACTCTGGCACGCGGTTTGAAGTTCTTGTAACTGTGTCCACGAGTGTTCATGTTTGGGCAGAGATTCCAGATGTCAGCATCGTAGTATCCCTTCATGATTTTAAAGCATTTAGTATGGTCTACGCGTTTCCTTCTTTCCTCTAGTGCGGTAAGCTTCAGCAAGTTGAGTCGTTGCTCGTATGTCATGGTTCTCGTAACCTCAGCAAGCCGGGCAGCTCGGCGTTGCACATTCTCGATGGTCAGTTTATCTTTTATTAGATTTGGACACCAAACAGAGCTATAAAGTCATGAAGTGAACGAACGAAAGTCTTGTACACATAATTATGAAAACCTGTCTGCAGGGACGGTCCCAAAGGTTCTTCTAAATAGCCCAAGTAAACGATTAGCTTTCTTGGCCACCGCGTTCCACTGGGTGGTCCAAGCGAGTCCAGGGTTCAGGTCCAGGTTCTAATGTGTGCTATGAAGACCTCTGGTGGTCTTACACGTGGCCGGGGCATTACCGATGGTATCCTACCAAAGTGGGTGATGTCGGCGCCAACCAATACTGAAATGTACAACGTGCTTGAGCAATTTTCCAGTGCATGTTTTGTTGGGGGAGAACAGCATGTAGAACTAAGGCCATCAAGACAACAACACGATACTAGTGAGGTAAGTAAGCTTGAAGAATTAAACAGGATGGAAAACCAAATAGGCTCGAGAAGTGTTAAATAAATACGGATGCAAACATATTTACGTTCCCTTTTAGACTTAAATGTCACACTGGCTAAGCGAGGAATTGAACCCACGACCCTTGATCCCAAAGGCGGAATTACTATATCACTAAACCATACTGGCATGGCCGTTTCATTGCTACGTAGCAGTTGGACTTCGGCCTTTTGTTTCAAAGGCTGTCAGTTCAATTCTCCTCTCAAGAGTCTGACATTTAAGTCCAACAGGCAAGGTAAAGTAGGTTTGCATCCTTATTATTTAGCTTGAAGAATAATTTGACACTCATCCCCCCTTTTAGAGAAAGAGCGGAGCTTGTGTACCCGATTTATGGTGCTCTTGGCATGGAGAACAGACACTGCAACATGGCTTGGTTCCTAACAGTCGTCGCCCCTTTCAACTACCCATGTTGCAAAGAAGACTTTCCCACCTTTCAAATGAGTCCAATTGGAGTCATCTATCTAAATTAGACATGTCCCACACACACATGCATGCACACGTGCTGGAGTGTTTGTATATGTACTTAATTTGTGTATTGTACAGATTTTATTTTATACTTGTCTGTGTTTATTTTATATTTTAAGTCTGTTTTCTTGTGAGTGGCTATATGTGGATTTTGTATGCATTTATAATTTATGAAACGAGCATACTACTAATTAAGGAAGTTTTTTGCCTATGTTTAATTTTGAAGGTTTCTATATTAGTTCTAGTTCATGTCGTAATTACGTCTTCATTTTGTGTAAGTATTTTATCTTTCAATTTTGTAGGTTTTTCATGAGCTTGTATATTTTGTATTTTGTGTGTGAAATATCCACCCGTTTGGTTTGTTTAATTAGTGTTGTATATGCTGGCACGTAACAATCCTTGTTCCCTGGAATTGGGAGTTCAAATTATAGTTCGTTGAGTTCTAGTAAACTCGTATCAGTTTTATTTGTGTTCCTTCACAACTGTAAGTTTGGGGATACAAGCTCTAATTCTTTTTTTGCTAAACGGTGAAGCAATTTTTTTTCATTTAGTTTGTCGGCTTTTTTTTTGCTTCCTTTTTATCGTAATTGCTACTGTGGTCTATCATGTGTACGGTATGTCCACTGTCTACCTATTTTTGTTTACGAAAAAGCGAAACATTAGAAATGCGTAATATGTTTCCATGGCTATTATTTGATGGCAGCATACTAGCGAGTGTCTAGATTTAGGAAGTGTCATGTCGATGGGTAAGTGATTCTGCATTGTTGCAAGAAGATGCATCGCGGTAACCACCCGCGCAAACACTTCAACTAGCTTCCGAAAGCCCTCATTAAAGAACTAAATCCTCCCAACACCCAAACTGGTATAAAAACCCACCAAGTTTCCAAAAACGATCGGCTTTTAAAGGTAGTGATATCATTCAACCAGGGAAAGGTCGCCAAGGTCAATCCTATTAGCCAAGTTAATTACACCGACTAATAGTTCAAAAGTTAAATGAAAACTTGAAGATGGCTACTCGCTGTAGCAATGTTCAAGTCTAGACACAAGCTACTGTGTCTAGCCAAGTTAGGCAACAATCATCACCACAAACATCACATCAGTTCAATTGTCGAGGTTGTAAACCATTGTAGCGCGCGGCATAGCGTCAGTGTCTTATATCTTGAAGCATAGTTGGGCACATTTCAGGTACTTGGGGAAAAATAATAATGCGGTACAAAAGCTTAAATTGTGTTGAAATCGAGAGCAATGACCCACCTGACAAAAATTACCTCGTGTAGGAATGCCAGCTAAGCTGCTTTCAATGCAAAATCTGACCCTCAATAACGTTGTAAATGTGTTACTAGCTACTAGTTATTAGCTAGCTAGTCCGCTCATCCCCATGTTAATTTCCATGGGGTGATTATTCGTCGATACCAAAACAACGGGAAGGCTTCCAGCTATGAAATTGGGCGAATGGGTCCAGTACAATACGAACTGCATACCTTTTATGGTTTGGAGCTTGGGGGCGTAACGGGAATGGCGTGGCAGGGCGCATAAGTACGAAAATATT
The DNA here is from genome assembly GCA_023313725.1 of Lithobius niger. Taxonomy (NCBI): domain Eukaryota; kingdom Metazoa; phylum Arthropoda; class Chilopoda; order Lithobiomorpha; family Lithobiidae; genus Lithobius; species Lithobius niger. The sequence continues at coordinate 13,121 of JAHWFP010072124.1, read as the reverse complement.
GTTGGCGGAGCGAGCGAGCGAAGCGTAGCCTATAACCGATACCCAATTGCAAAATGTTGGTCCGTTGGTCTGTTGGTCCGTTGGAAGCACTTTTATAGTCTGGGTGGAGCCCAAACGAAAGGTCGGATTGAAATGAAATTTCGCACAACGCTTTATACCCCCAAAAATATTGCTGAGCCAAAATTTGACGTAAATCGAACAACTATTACTGTAGACATTTTAAAATTTTCGAATTTATATCTAAAACTCACCATTGTAAATTTGGAGTCGTGAATAGTTAAGGAATTCCGACGAAGCATACACCATGCTAATGGTAGTCAAGTGAACTTTAAAAAACACGGCAAATTAAATTTTGGTTACTTCTTTCTAGCTAATAATCTTTTTCGACGTAACTCAACAAAATAATAACATTTGATGCTTGCATTTAACAACTACAGTAACAAACGCAACCATAAAAACAAAAGGATTCCATTAACGACACACGTTAGTTTCATTTGAAAAAAGAATGCTTTGAAGATTATTCAATTCAACTTGGCAACGAAAGTGGCGTCTACACTAGCGTTGGGAATCCCGAATATGAAACCTGAAATCGTCGTATCAAGGCCAAGCGGTATTATAAAACGATATTGACATCAGACGAAACACGAAAGCACGACACACGAAACAATAATACGACCGCCTCTCTCAATTCCTGGTTGCCACGGTAACTTGAGGACTCGAAACCAAAACCGTGTTGCATCTTTTGAATCTTCTGACTATTGTTAAAAACTATCGTACTGATGATTGTTTGGCTTGCAGTTAAACTCCTTATTGCACAGGTCCTGTAGACTCTCAATAAATCTAATCTGTAATCTGTAACTCCTTATTACGTGCTGTTTTATTTTTACTCGCGGTGATGGCCTACGTCTTCAGTGTTGGCTGCGAAAAGGAGGTTACAAATAACTAAACAAAAACTAAATGCTGGAGCAAACGAAAGCTTGTTAACGTAAATTTGACACCTAAGATAGGCCTACATTTAAAAAAAGGCTAAAATAAGAAAAAGGACAGCAAAGAACAGTAGCACGTCACACCAATAGGAAAACAGCCTAACAAAGCCCATTAAGTATTGCACCCAGATTTTTTAGAATTATTAACAAATGTGGTATCGTCATTAAAATAAAAACTAAATGTAAGTTTGAAATGAAGATCCGTTCGCTCCGCCTACAATAGGCCCGAAGCCTGTTTCCTAGTTAGTATGGTCGGCATCGTCTCTCATTGGACGGCCAAAGTTCGGACAATGAGAACGTGGATACTGACGTGTGTGCTTAGACACACACTAGTGTATCACGATAAATCTAAACAACGTTGCAAAGAAATTGTATTCACGTCCAATTCACGAAAAATAAACCAACTGTAAAAACAAAGCAAAATAAACAAAGCCAAAAAACTGGTAAAGAGGCCACTAAGTTGAGAGTGGTTCGGCCCTTCAAAGGAGTGATATCAAAACACCAAAACTAACTAAATAAAAAAAATCACAACAAAATTAAAACCAAACCAAAAACCCATTAAGAGGTGACTAAGTTGAGAATGGTTCAGCCTGTAGGCAAAAGGTAGTAGCAAATTGTTGAAAACCAATTTCTTGTTGACGTGGCACTTTAAAGTACACATCTGCACGATAGTGGAGTTGAGCCAATAAACAATTTAAAAAAAAAGAGTGATATCATATCAAAAACCAAAACTGGTAAAAGAGGCCGCCAAGTTCTGAATAGTTCGGCCCTTCAAAGGAGTGATATCAACACACCAAAACATTGGCCAACTTAATCGCACCGAATAATATTTTAGACGTTAAATGAAAACTAGAACATTGCTACCGAAAGTAGCAATGTTCTAGTTTTCATTTAACTTTCGAATTATTAAGCAGTGTGATTAACTTGGCGAATGTTTTGGTGTGTTGATATCACTCCTGTGTGAAGGGCCGAACCATTCGGAACTTGGTGGCCCTTTTCCCAGTTTTGGTTTTTGATATGATTTTTATTTAATGTCCAAAGTATTATTTGGTGTGATTAACTTGGCTAATTGGATCCTGGTAGAATGATATCACTACCTTCAAAGCCCGATCGTTTTTGGAAACTTGGCGGGTTTTCATACCAGTTTTGGTTTTGGGTGGATATCATAACTTTCATAGGACTGAACGTACATAAGTTAACACCGTCTTATCTTCATCTGCACCTTTTTCCTACAGAAATTTTATTTCTATAAATGTTCACATTTATAATTTTCAAATTTACCATTCCAATTAGCCGTTAAATTAGCCACTTGATTGCAACTTGGAAAAGAAACGAAATTTAAATTCGCCTCTGGCGACTTTTAAAACTCCCACGCATTTGTCCTGACCCCTACAACTCTCAAACCAACAAAAGGACCATGCTCAGATCACCATGTATCCGAGTGCAAAAGTTCAGCTACGTAACATAGGCATTCTCAATCTTGCGCTAGCCATGAGCAATGAGTCTATGGGATTTAACATGGGGCCAGCATTACTAAAGTGTCCGCGGCCTATCTTGAGTTCTCTGCAGAACGAACACAGATAATCGATTGTACGTTTTCAGTAGCATAGTGCCTTGTTGATATCCAAGATGGTTACAAAAACAATGACGGCCATCGATTAAAGCCACCCCCTCCAGGAAGAAGTAGCCGCTCACAAAATACTTGCAGGACTCAAGATACACTGCGCACACTATAGCTAGTTACTAGACAGTAGCATAAAAACAACGTTGTTGACGCATCTTTCTCTCTGTGAGTGGTGGACACTCGAGCCTTTAACTTTCATTTTTTTCTTTATCCCTGCACCTTCCCCTTACATTTACCACAATTTGAAAGATTTCTATCGCATTGGGCTTTATCCTCAACATGCCAAAAGTAGCTTTTAGTTGCTTACAGTTAACGAAACACATTTCTGCTAGTGAGGCCGTCTTTTTATCATTAACATTCAATTTTTTAACAATCGGATTATACAATGAGGTGATCTACTGTTACCAGAGACGCCAGGAAGGATAAAAGTTGGAGAGGTGTATACCAGAAATTTACCGACATAATTTTCCATCTAGCAAAAAAATTATGTAACTTTTTCGACTGATTTGCCGACTGACCAAAAAATATGTAATATTGACGACCGATTTGCCAACTGGCCAAACATTGCGCTGACTTACTTGGCGGCGACACACTAGCGTGTGTCTAGTTAAATCATTCAGTCATGTGGGCCGCCCAATTTTAAGGCCGTAAGTCCTCAAAACTCAAGACTTAGCATCCTGTAGTTTAAAACTTGAAGAATTAAGCGAAAACCAAAACCATTTCATTTTGGCTTTGCGAAGCTAGTTAACGAGTTTAACGAGTTTATTTAGAGCCACGGCCCGAGCCAAGCGCCCTACTACTAAGCGCCCTACTACGAACGTGTCAAACGGAGAGAGTTTCACTCACGACACGATTGTCCTAAGGGCAAAAGTGATTTCCCCCCCACATTTTGTCCTGTCTAGAGTTGGTTGTCACACGGGCAGATTTCCTCCACTCCCGACTGCCCTCAGGATTAACAAACAATTCAATATGGCTTGATCTCGTTACGTCCAACTCCACCCCTTTTTATGGAATGCGTGGTATGCGCGTTCACCATTGGTCTCTATCCGTCATATGAGAAAAAGTCGGTACCCGGAGGGCTGGCCGCCTAGCCTGGCCATCGAGTCTGGACGACTCTTTAATTACTCCCAACTTTTGTCGTCTGTCCCATGTCACACGAGCCAACATACCCTCCCGACCCGATTTTTAGTCGTTTCGTGAGTGAAAATCTTCTCGTCTGACACGGGCTTTACATGACTAAAGACAACCATTAGAAAACAAAAACAAACTCAATGGATGCCTAAGGTAAATCGGTTTAACTGATCCGAAGTTAAAACACCAACGATACCAAAATTTTTTTCCTGTTTTATGGCAAATTTGGCTTTATTTTTTCCCGAGGATCTGTTTGCCCTAGCCACAAAAACAAAAAAAAAAAACCTCCTTCGCAGAGCCATTTAACAGACTCACGAATTTTTTGACTAAGCAGGTGAATTAGTTTTTTGTTTATGTTCTGCCAAAGAACTACTAACAGAATCGTGTGCGAATAAGCCTGATGTATATTAGATTCAATGCTAATTGCTTATTTTTAACTGGTTGGTTTCCCGAAATTTATTAACCCAGAGAAAAATCATTAAAAACCCTGCTGCCTTAATGTTTAAATGTTCTATATTTAAAATTTGAAGTTTTTCAGATGAATGGCTACTTCGTAAATTGGTGCCAACCGCATTGCCAAATTTCGGAAAGAAGCAGAAAATGAAAGGAATTTTATTGTTCTTGTTAAGCCTTTCTGTTGGTGCATTACTTGACCCTATTACACAGATAATTCTATAGTGTCCACATTGGTGGCTCTTGTGCGGGTGAGGAGTAGGGCACAGCTAACCTACACCAAATGATAGATTGCCTTTTTTTTTAACTCCCTCAGAATACACCCAAAGTAGGGTAGGACCGGAAAAAAATGTCGCCGAGACAACCACAATCTTAAAAATGCAAACAAAAAAATTAAATTGGTTAAAAAAATAAACGATAGGTTAAAGAGAGAAACAAAGATACAAGCTACAGGATTCGAACTGGGGACACTTGCACCACAGACGTTGATACTACCGCTGCGCTATAGTCATCAACATAAAAGCAAGCTTTCGAATCATTCATAAAGTTGTACAATTCTGAAGGCGGGAAACGTATTGTCTATTGTAGATAACTGTTTTCGTTAATAAGCCAGACGTTTTCTCTTCTAACGTCTCACAAACACTTAAGACATGAGTTTGGCAATGTGGCATGGTAAGAACTAGTGTGTGTCTCGTCGAAATTTAGTATATTTTACTGACTGTGAAGAGAGCAACAAACCATCCATCCATCTCGTAGCCCCTTCTGTCCCCAAACTGAATTCTTAACAGGTTTTTTTTTTAAAAGGCTTACAACAAAAGAAGAAAGGTGATTTCTTAGCTAAATAGGCATACATTCGTAATATAATCTGCAATGCAACGAATATAATATTAAAGAAAGACGAGTACCAAAGTGGCTGCTCACTGAGATGAATACCTACGTGGCTGCTCGCCGAGATGAATGCAATCTTAAGAATCCAAAGGCAGGAAAAGAATTCTTGGTAACCCAGAAACACAAACTTTCCTTTAAGGTTTCAGAAACTGCATTGTTGCTGTCCTGTTTAGTCCACGTGAAACCTTAATGTTGTATTCAAATGTTTTAACCGTTTGTACTTTTGCGCACAATAGATCACCTAATGATTGGTGCATTCCACTTGGATAACCGAAATCACTGGAAAATGTTTTAAGAACTCATTGTCTTAGTGTGCTTAGCACAGCTCTACATGGAAGTCAGGGTTGTGAGAGTCCTTGAAGACCAGCATATTTCCTGGAAAGTAATAATGAAATTCAATGCTTGGAAAAGTACTTAAAAATCTTGAAAAAATTATTAACACTGGCGATAGCCAGTGTTAGTAAGGGTCGACCTAGGATCTCTGTGTTAAACTTTCGACTTTGAGAGCTTATAACTCCGTCAAAATTGAAAAATTTTAAACCAAATTTGGAATCTAGCCTTGACTAGCCAAGGCCTGTCTACAGTCCAAAAATTGTGAAATTCAGTCCAGCCAAACCGGAGATACAGAGAGGGGCAAATAGACAACTTCTTGTTCTTGGTCTTGTTCTGGGGAATGGAGATGTACCTTTCGTCTGTCCTCTCTACAGGTCAAACTATTTGTCCTGTAAAGATGGTTCTTAGCTCATTTTGCAGGTATTGCTCCGTAGATGTGCCCTTTCCATAAGGCCTTTTCTAATTGGTCAAGTGGTTCAGGGGTTACGGAGCTCTAAACGACCACATTGATTGTTTTACATTCTTTTAAACATTGTTATTATGCAACAATGCCATTTAGCAAATGCCAGCTGCAAGACATAGCCTAGACTGAAGATTAAAGGATTTGTTTCTATTGTTAACATTAGCGATAGCATGGTTAGTAAGGCCATAGCTACTTACCGAGCTCAAAGGCGGCGCAACAAAACAAACAACAAATTAATTATAAAGGTGTCACACATACCCAACCCCTCATCCACCACCACACCTATTTATTACAATTCTCAAAGTAACACGGATTAATAAACAAAAACGTATCGTTAAAAGTTAAAAGTAAGGGTCTAAAAGTCAAAACCTGTAAGGAACACGGACAAGCTTTGACTGTAAGGGTCGAGGTGTCAAATTTACCCAGTAAGACGCTGCTAAGCATTAGACACTTACTACCCAGTGATCATGTTAATGACTTAGTAAGGAAAATTGGAAATTAGCCAACAGCGAATATCATACACTAGAAATAACGTAATTCAGTATGCCTGCACCTTTATGTACTTACGTTAAATCGGAGTGGCATGTCTTAGTAAACTACGTCATTTCTAGTGTACGATTGTCGCTGTTGGCTAATTTCCAATTTTCCTTAATATAATTTCCAGCGATTTATGTCTGTGTATTAATGACTTAGTAATTCAGACAGAATGGGTGTACATGCTTACACTTGTAGCAGGTTGTCTTGCTTGGAATAGCTGCCATGTTATCAAACCGAAAAAAAATGTCAACCTAAAGCAAAGTAGGAAACCCACACCCCCACTATCATTAGATCATCTCATGGGTCTTTATAGGACGATTTTAGACAGCTGTTCGTTAAAAACCGGGTAGTAAGGGACTAATGCTTAGCAGCGTCTTACTGGCCAAATTTGACACCTAGACCCTTACAGTCAAAGCTTGTCCGTGTTCCTTACAGGTTTTAACTTTTTGACCCTTACTTTTAACTTTTAACGATACGTTTTTGTTTATTAATATATGTATCGTCAGTAGGGTGATGAATGTTTAGTAGACAACGTGACTGAAGAACACTGAAAATATTTAGCTGAGAAAGTAGTCGTGTGTGTAGCTTTACATTATTTTTCCTTTGTTTGGGCATAAAAAGTTTGAAAATTGGGCAATGACTTTGACCTAAATACACGCAAGTTAGGCAACAAACATCACATCAATTCAATTGTCAAGGTTGTAAACCATTGTAGCGCGACGCCATAGCGTCAGCTGAAGCATAGTTTGGCACATTTCAGGTACTACGGTACGGAAAAATAGTAATGCGGCACAAAAGCTTAAATTGTGGTAAAATAGATAGCAATGACCCACATGGCAAAAATTAACATGTGTAGGAATGTCTGCTGTGGCTTTCAATGCAAAATTTGACCCTCAATAACGTTGCAGATGCTTCTAGTTTCTAATTCTAGTCCGCTCATCCCCATTTTAATTCCCGTACGGTGATTATTCACCGATACCGAGATAGCGGGAAGGCATCCTGTTATGAAATTTGATTAATGGCTGCAGTACGATACGAACTGCGTACCTTTTCTGGTTTACAACCTGGGGGTGAAACGGGAACGGCGTGGGATGGTGCTTAAGTACGAAAGTATTGTTATAACCATTGTTAGTACTGTCAGCATTATCTCTGATGGGACGGCCAAAGTTCGGACAATGACAAAGTGTATGCTGACGTGCGTATCTTGGCACACGCTAGTGTGTCGTCACAAATCTAAACAACGTCAAAGGTATGGTGTCTATGTTCAAGTCACGAAAAACAAACAGAATAGCAAAATAAAGCCAACAACTGGTAAAGAGGCCACCAAGTTGAGAATGGCTCAGTCTCACAAAGGAGTGATGAGGCGACCAAGTTGAGGATGGTTCGGCCTCTCAAAGGAGTGATATGTAATGAAATATTAGAAAAATTACCACTCAAGCTGCCGTTGACGTGGCACTTATTACACATCTGCAGGCTAGTTGAGTTGAGTCTAATACACAATTAAAAAAAAAGAAGTGATATATCAAAAACCAAAACTGGTAAAAGGCACTGCCAAGTTCTGAATGGTTCGGCCCTTCAAAGGAGTGATATCAACACCCCAAAACATTCGCGAAGTTGATCGAACTGAATAATACTTTGGACGTGAAATGAAAACTTGAACATTGCTACCGAAAGTAGCAATGTTCTATTTTCATTTAACCTTTGAACTATTCGTCGGTACAATTAACTTAGCGAATGTTATGGTGTGTTGATATCACTCCTTCGAAGGGCCAAACCATTCGGAACTTGGCGGTCCCTTTTACCAGTTTTGGTTTTTTATATGATTGTATTTACATGCATAATGGTTGGATACAGCAGTAACAGGGTTCAGACAACTTTTTAATTCTAAATTTCCCTGACATTTCCAAGTTTTCCAGGTGCATCCGTTGGGAATTTCCAGGTCTTCACAAGATGTTTTGTTAGGGAAACGGGCAGTAGCTAATGTTTTTATTAATATTTGTACGAAAATAATCCAACATCCTAGAAAATAACTGTTTAGAGACTAGTCCAGACGGGGCTAAACGTATTTTCAACATAGTTTTTAGTACTATACCCTAAGATTGGTTTATTGAAGTTATATCGAAAATACTTGAACGTATTAAAGCACAAATTTCAATATTTGCGATAGGCTAGCCTATTTCTGATCTGCTAATCCAATGGAACTTACAGACCAGACACAAGGGCATTTTTTCAAATTTCCCTGTCTTTTCCCTGATTTTCAAAAAGTTCTTGTTTTCCCTGAGATTTTGGCTCGATTTTTATTTTCCCTGAAATTTCCAGGTTCTCCACGTTTTGTCTGAACCCTGAGTAAGGCTTCACGTAGACTAAACAGCATTGCAACACTGCAGTATTTGAGTCCTTACAGGAAGGTTTATTGTGTTTCTTTGCTGTATGTTTTGACTTCCAGGGCTCGAAATAAGCGGTATCGCATCGCAATTTGTTCCACAAATTTCTGTTGTTGCTATGCAAAAATTGAACTGCATCGCAGTTGTTGCTAATCATTTTTCCCCTTTCCTCCGCATTGCTCCAGTAAGTAAAATCCTCCCCTTTTGGAAAGAAACAATCTTTGATGATTGCTGAAAAATTGCTCATTCCCCTCTCCCTTCTGCAGCTCAACCCCTACCCTCGTCTGGCTATATGGTCAGAACCAAGCAACATGGCAGCTGCAGTTACGTAAACGTAGTAGACATAATTATGGAAAGACAGCCATTGTTGAATTATCGAAAAAAAAGTTGGATCCAAATGGATCATGGTTGGAATTTTGAATTTATGAAAAATTTGGTCACAAGCATGTTTTGTACTTTGCCTAAGAAATATGAAGGGCTTGGTAAATGGACGTACGAACTTAGACGGTGCATTCATCAATGGAGTGCAAGGCACTGCGATAAAAAATAAGGCGACCTAAGCAAGCAGCACATGCGGTCTGACATGTACAAGAATGCGACCATCTTGAATTCGTGGGAATTTTAAAGGACGTAACACGAATCTTCTGGTCTTCAAAAAAATGCTTGTTTAAAGAAACAGTAGATTTGTCAACTTTATATAACACCTCAGTTAGTTCGAAAGTATTATTAATTTATTTAAATGTATTGATAGTGGGGTACTTTTAATATTTAACAAAGATTTGAAAAAAAAATACATTTTGACAAGGATTTTTAAAAAATGTCCTTTAAATAAAAAACAAAATAAACTAGAAATAATTTTTTTTAAATGCTAATCAATTTAGAAATACTGTTAAGCATTTTTAAGTTTGCGTCGAAATTGTTGCTACGCAATTTTTTTGCCATAATTCTAGCCCCGACTTCTGATCAGTTAAATCTTACCTTGAGCATCAAACGAGTTCGTTTATTGTTTTCTAATTTGTGCTCCTTTGCCGTACCATGAAATTAACACTGGTGATAGCCAGTGTTAGTAAGGGTCGACCTAGGACCTAACTTTGAGAGCTTATAACGCCGTCAAAAGTAAACATCTTTAAACCAAATTTGGAATCTAGCCTTGACTAGTCAAGGCCTGTCTACAGTCCAAAAATTATGAAATTCGGTCAAGCCAAACCTGAGATGCAGACAGGGGCCAAATAGACAACTTCTTGTTCTGCTTGTTGTTGTTGTTGTTGTTCTGGGGATGCTTTCGTCTGTCCTCTCTACAGGTCAAACCATTTGTCCTATAAAGCTGGTTCTTAGCTCATTTTACAGGTATTGCTCTGTAGATGTGCCCTTTTCATAAGGCCTTTTCTAATTGGTCAAGTGGTTTAGGGGTTACGGAGCTCTAAACCATCAGATTGATTGTTTTACATTGTTTTAAACATTGTTATTATGCAACAATACCAATTAGCAAACGCCAGCTGCAAGATGCAAGACATAGACTGAAGATTAAAGGATTTGTTTCTATTGTTACCATTGGCGATAGCCAGGTTAGTAAGGGTCAGCCTAGGGTCTATTATGTTAAACTCTCAACTTTGACCGTCAACTGCACTGTTTTACAGTTTAGCTGCAATTCTAAAAGTAACACGAATTAATAAACAAAAACGGAACGTTAAATGTTTAGAGTAATTCTAAAAGTCAAAACCTAGAAGGAACACGGACAAGCTTTGATAGTCAGGGTCTAGGTGTACACTTTTGTCAGTAAGAGGCTGGTAAGCATTAGACCCTTACTACCCGGTGGCCAGCAATAAACACATTTTGACGAAAAACTGGAAATCCTCTTGCAAAGACCCATGCGATGATCAAGTGGTAGTATGGTTATACGTTTCCTGCTTTGCTTTACGTTGAAAATTATTTTTCAATTTAGTAACATGGCAGCATATTCGTAGCAGACAGCATTATGGTAATCCTCTACCATAAATCTACGAAATATAATAAAAAATTCTAAAGCATCAAAAGACAAAATGCCAAACTTCACAAGAAAATTATGTTATTAAAGTTCCATAACAATATTCTAAGAACAAAGAAAACCTGCTACAACTGTTCATACACACGTTCTGTCCGAATAGACTA
>JAHWFP010072122.1:29704-47634 GCA_023313725.1 Lithobius niger | reverse complement strand
AGGCTCACTCGAACAAGATGCAGCGATGTTTGGGCATGAGGCTCACTCGAACAAGTTGCAACGACGTTTGGGCACGGAGAAAGTAACATTGTCGTTGTACCTTGTTTGAGTTAGCAATGATGGTGTTCCAGCTCTGAAATAAATCTGTTAACTCGTTGTGGGGAACCAAAGCGAAACAGTCCGGGTATTCAGTTATCTATCCCAAAACAAAACTTGTTAAAGGATTTCCGCCAAGGTTTGCGGCCGTGTGAAGTCGTGATATCAAACGCCAAGCTCTTTCGCCAACCTAATCCTACCGAGTAAAAGTTCGAAGGTTAAATAAAACATATGAAAATTGCTTACTGCGTTAACATTTAACGTTTAAAGTATTAGTCGATGGGATTAGCTTGGCCAAAGAGCTTGGCGTTTGATATCACGACTTCACACGGCCGAAAAGTCGGAAGACTGACAATGGTAACTCAAACAAGGTACAACGTCAATGTTACTTTCCCCGTATCAGAACATCGTTGCATCTTGCGTATTTGTCGAGTGAGCTCTAGGCCTAATCTGATCTTGTGCTCCTAGCCTCTTTATTGAACCATTGTTACATGTTGCAGCGTTGTAACATTTTGAAATTTTTAGCCGCTTCACCTCCGCCTCCTGTTCCCTTTTTGAAAATTCTCGTGTGACACAACTCTAATATAAAATATCATTGAGCAAAGCTACGTGTTTATTAACTATTACTGAGAACAACCAGTTATTAACTGACTTGCTCCTTGTTGGTATGTTGCCACCACACCATTGTTGCTGAACGTTCCCGAAAATTTCGAGGCTTCCACGAAAACAAATTAGGTCAACAATAGATGACGTCATGTATTGTTGTGATTGTTGCTAATTTTTGCAAACGGTCATTTTTTGCTAATTTGGGGCAGTTAGGACCTAAGTTAGAATTTAAGAATATGCCTAACGGAAATTCGGAGAAATTTTCTTTCTTCGGACACCTTTCCCCTATTTTTGACGCCACTATTTCGAGGGGAGTATATGAATAATAAATATGGATGCAGACCTATTTACGTTACCTTTTGGACTTAAATGTCAGACACCTGAGTGGGAATTGAACCCACGACCTTTGAGACCAAAGGCCAGAGTCCTACCGCTAGGCCAGAGTCCTACTACTACTTATTGGCAGTATGGCTGAGAGGTAGGAGTCCGGCCTTTGGGCTCGAAGGTCGTGGGTTCAATTCTCGCTCAGGCAGTCTGCCATTTTAGTCCAAAGGGTAACATAAATAGGTCAGAAACCGTATTTATTAACATACGTTTTATTATTTACACTAAAACTCATCAATTTTTATTCGCGTACATTTTAGCAAGTAACTTCAATCATTATAACCCTGTTTTTTAAAAATAATAATATTTTAATAATAATATTTGGTTTGTCACACACAATATAGTGCGAAAGAAAACGGCAGGACCGAGGTCTCTGACGCCGGTCCCACAAACAGTTCCCTGGGGGATGGAGGTAATGTGGGCAGATAAAACTCTGGTCTCCTTAAAAACGGTCTTAGGTCAAACTCGTCGAGTACACGCCTGAATGCCCGAAGGTCGGAGGGAGATACTAATTTAGATGGTAGCGCATTCCACAGGTTGACAATTCGCACCGCAAAGAAGGAAGATCGAACGCACAGCCGGATTTTAGGCTTCACCAGTTTAAAACAGTGGCCCCGTGTTTTTTTCACATTCGAGAGTTCAAAGAAGGGGACATCAATTGGGAGAAAACCCCTAATAATCTTAAAAGCCAAAAATAGATCAGCTTTCAGCCGTCGTAGTTCTAGGGATTTCAGTCTCAAACACTGCAGGCGTGTGGGATATGGAAGGCCTTGAAGACCCGCCAAGGAGCGGGTAAAACGGCGCTGAACGGATTTGATGTGGTAAATGTCTCACAGCAAGTGTGGGGACCACACCGAACTAGCGTACTCCAAGAGCGGTCTGACATAAACTCGAAAGGCGTGGACTAAGGTCTTTGTCTCTCCCGAGGCAAATACACGCCTTATGATGTGGAGTCGACTAAAAACGTCAAGTGTTTTTACGTCACACTTGACGTTTTTGGTTGTCATCTATATAACTAAGATAATAATTCTGTTTTGTTTGTTTCTGTGTGTGTGTGTGTGCCCGCAGTGGGAATCTCGATAATCGTAATATTTTGTTTGTTTGGTGTCTTTCAGCTGAATTGTCTGTATAAGTAATGATTCTTACTGTCTTTTCCACAAAGATGCACAGTAACGATGACGTCATGTTTTTCACAATTTTTTCATGGAAAACGGAATCTAGGCCTCTATATTTCTTAACCCTGGATGGAACTAAACCTAATGAAAGCTTGGGCGATTGCTAACGGGAAAACACATTACATTCATGCAAACGGGAAAATACAACGATGCTCTAGAAAACTGGCCATATACGGGGTGGGGGGTTCTACCCTAGTATGTATAGATAGAGATCTTTATTGGAGTGTTGAGTGTGTCAGTTGTGGAGCTACCTTTGATTGAAGACATTGTCAATCGCCACAGTTTTAACACTACATTAATTTGTAAACATATGAGTCTCTTTATTGAAGTGTGTGGGGTGTATATAGCAGCGGCAATAGACGTCACAGTCACTGCGGCACTGTCATCGTGACGTGACCTCGGATCATCGGCTTCTGGCTTGGCCGGTTATAGGGCAGTGACACAATGTAGTATTATTGTAATAACTCTATGCTGGAGCCAGTACCTGGGATAGCTGCAAGGGTCACTGGAGGGAGAAAAGAATGGCGTCTTACTGAAGCCAATGCTGTTAGAGCGGATTTCTTAGGCCTATAACGTGCAATTTTTGTCGATTTGTTGGCAGTTGCTGACATTTTTTAAGCAAGTGGAATCTTTTCGTTTCCGATTACAACCTAGCAGCATAAGGGATTGTAGAAAACAACGTTTTTTAAGCCTATGAAATCCGCTCTCAAAGCACTGCCTTGAATAGAAGTGCCGTTGTTTAACCCTCCATTTTAATCTAGTGCCCCTTGCAGCTATCTCTCTTGTAGCCAATATGTCGTCACATGACGCTGCTCTATAGTGGAGGAGAAAAATTGCTCTTCCATCATTTTGTTATTTCGTTTGTCGTATGTGATAAGTACTACTGATAAGAAATACTTTTTCGTCAAAATGGTGTACAGCGGTAGGATTTTGGGTTGTGGCAACGAACGAAGGGCATAGGATTTTTTTTTTCTCAATTTCGAGCAATTCACCCATTGGTAAAGGAGTTGAGTGAGGCTAAACCCGCATCGCACCGAATAATACTTTGGACGTTAAATGAAAACTTGAAGATTGCTACCGCTAGTAGCAATCTTCTAGTTTTCATTTAACCTTCGAACTATTAGTAGGTGCGATTAACTTGGCTAATAGGATTAACCTTGGCGGCCTTTCCCTGGTTGAATGATATCACTACTTTGAAAGGCCGACCCTTTTTGTAAACTTGGCGGCTTCTCTTACCAGTTTTGGTTTTGGGTGGATCTTACTGACTCAGCTCAGTTTGTTCGGGAGTCATGTCAGTCGCTACAGCTTTAAAACTACTAGCGAAGAAATACTTGGTCTTGAAATGTTGGGGTGTGTCTGTTGGCAATGTCACTTCGTTCGTAAGTCATTGTCAGGTGACAATTCTAGCATATTCCTGCTGATGGTTTAGTTGTTTGACTGAGTCCCTACATTGTCTGAATCCACCGATGCCTTCTACCAAAAGTAACAAATGCAGAATTATTTCAGTTCACGAACGAAAAGTGTATTTACAGAAGCTGTAAGCTCAACTCGTCAGGGCATTGATTTTCAGCATTATCATACACTTGTGCATTTTTCTGTGCTTACTTTGCTGTGATAATGTACAATTGTACATGTACAAATGTAATACTCCACACATATTGAACTTCCCACGATCCTGCAAAATAGACTTACCTATGCCGAAGGGGATGAGGTATTCCGGTCTCTCTACTTGACCTTTCGCATTGATAAATCTTTCCGGCCGAAACACTTCGGGATCCTTCCACAGTTTGGGGTCGTGGTGTGTTGCCCACAGGTTTGTAAATATCAGCGACCTCTTTGGTATCCGATAGCCCTTTAAAGTAGTCTCTTCGAGATTTCTGAAATATAAATTCAATGGTAAGCAGCTACATCAGGAATTAATGAAGACAGAAATTTACCACTACTCGTTCTTAGGACCCCGCGCACTAGACGGCCAGGACGTGCGGCCAGTGGTCGTCGTGGCCAAAAAATACGGCGACGTACGCCGCGGCGACGTCCGTTTTCCCTTGCCTATTCTCGATCACGTGGTGAAAAATGAATACGGATTAAGCATTATCGCTATGTGGTCGCCTGCACGCCGCCTGGGATCCCTTTGCCGCTGCGACTGACTGGATGCGGCAGTCAAGTGCACGGCGCTACCTATACCGTAAGCATTCTTATTGGCCGCAGCGACCTGGTTGCCTAGTTAGCGGGGGCCCTTAGGTTTTTTCTGTTTACCGTTATTGTCGTCAAGTTCGATCTGCAGTGTTTGAGGGAACACTGACAATAAATCACGTCGGAATAGGACGGCAGCCATGTTGTCGAGTATTTCTGGCTGTTTGATTGGTAATTAATGAGATAAATTAATTTTTCCTTTTAGGCGAGGGAGTGTTTTTTTTTTTTTTTTTGCACCTTTCCAACTATACAGACAATCTACAACGAAAAAATTCTTTCTCAACAGGACCGACTAACAATTGTTTCGCTCAGAACTTTGTACTATTAAGAAAGAATTCTGCACTTGCATTTTGCTACCATTTCTTCTCACTAGATGTCGTTGTCGATAAATTATTTGCACGCTAGCTAAATTGCATCCATATATTGTTTTTTTTCTCCTTAAAAGGACGCAAGTTCCACCCTAAAATGCAAAAGTATACTTAGTTAGGACCATTTTACATGCGGGTGCAAGGGTGTATAATTTAATTTAATTTAATTTAATTTAATTTAATTTAATTTAATTTAATTTAATTTAATTTAATTTAATTTAACAGTGATGTGCGAAGTGTACATATCAATATAAGGTAAAATGAAAAAAAAAAAAGTCAAACATGAGTAATCAAGGAAAAAAACTCAGCCCTCGAAAAGCTTAAAATCATGCCATTTACATGCAGTAAGGACATTTTAACATTTCGAAAGAGAAGTACATTTAACAAACTCGGCAGGAAGGCTGTTCCACACTGTGACCTTCCAAGGGTAAAAATTTATTTAAAACTATCAGTTTCAGGTTACCAAGCTCTAATTTTTATAGTGATAAAAGTGATGTGGTTTAGCTAGTCTGATTTGATTTGATTTGATTTAATACGGAGCGTTAACCATACAGATTATCTGCCCCAAAAAATCACACCGAATACCAAACAAACAAATAATTCACAAAACACCAAAATACAACTTCAAAATTCGAAAAATTACAACCTCTCTGAATCACAGCAAAAGGAACACACAGCGCGCAGCTCGAAATGCTAGTCTGCTTTCCGCATCAACAATGCACACGTTTTTATCGTTTTTCCGCTTTCTTTAACTCTTGAAAGCAAAGGTTCTCAGTCATTAAACTGAAGACACTAGAGAAAAACTGCTGCAGTTATTTTCAATAAAGCGGATAGCTCGCCTTTGTGGAGCCTCAAACCTGTCCACTAGGGTATAGGGCAGTGACACGACGCAGTATTATTGTATATAACTCTATGGTGGAGCCAGTTACTGGGTTAGCTGCAGGGTGCACTGGTAGGGGAAAAGAAGAGCTATCGCAGCTCTCCGATGAACCGCTTCAATTTAGAACTCTCTTGCCTGGGAGATCGTTGATCGCTTCACCCTCGATGATGCTTGACTGGGTAAGTATCTCATGCGACCTTGGTCTTCTTAATCCAGTTCAGCTTGTTGCTGATTAATTTTATTTGAAGCAAGATACAGTAGTGTCTATTATTCATATATTAGTGTGCGTTGTATAATTTTATGTTTTTGCATGTTTGTTGTACTAAATATTTATTTACTATTCTTTATTTTTCATCAAACCTCATGTTAATTTTCTTTCTCCAATTGAATGTCTATGTTGCCTTGCGTCTCATGTGTTCCGGGTCCGATGCTGACGACAGACGAACATTACGTCACTCTCGTCTGCTGCTATGATGTCACTCTGCCATCTGCTGTGCCTTAGCTCACGTCGCCTGATCAACGCCGTGAGTCCGTAATAGACTTCACTCTTGTCTGCTGCAATTTTATCATTTTTGTGACTAGGATGGCCTTTCCCCAAGATTGGAGCTTCTTCAGTCAACTCAATCCTTCAGGGTCTTAAGGTAAAGAACTTACGATTACTAACTATTAATGCAGTTTGGCTTGCCTCCTGAACTCAATGTTTGTTGACGCCTCGGGCATCAACAAACCAGTGTAACGTTATAGCGAGGGTTCCCGTATAAACACTTTGGATTACTCTATTGCGAGTTTGAGGATTGTCAAAACCATAATTTTCCGAGGACTGCTTCTGTAAGGTTAGCGGTGGATATAAATTATTATGGCTATGGCTAATATCTAATAACAAGGTTTTTTAAGCCTACGAAATCCACTCTCAAAGCACTGGCTTGGCTAGAAGTGCCGTTGTTTAACCCACCATTTTCAATCTAGTGCCCCTTGCAAGTATCTCTCTTGTAGCAATATGACGTCACTTGACGCTGCTCTATTCCACGAACGGCTCCCGACCGCAGCAGCACACTCTTCAAATGGTCTAACCATAGATTTGTAGGCATTTAGTTTTTAGTAGTCGGGGAATTCTCGCAAAATTATGCTCAAGAAATGAACCTGCTTCCTTGCTGTTTGTGACGTCACTGGTGTGGGTTTTCCATGGTAAACATGACATCGAAACAAAGCAAATAATTTGTTTTTATAAATAATAATAATAATAATAATAATAATAATAATAATAATACAATTCATCACAAGAGTGGTGGGAGTTCAGAAGAGTGGTGTGCCACTTCCGGTGGAAGAGCATTCCAGATGGAGACAGTCCGAACGGAGAAAAGATTTTCCGACAGTCAAGTCGGAAAGCGGGAAATGATAATTTCCAGCCATGGCCACGGGTGTTGATGTTCAGTGGAGCCAAATCGAAAAAAAGAAGATCGATACCAACTAAACCGTCAAGGATCTTACACACCATTATGAGGTCAAATTTCAGTCTACGAAATTCGAGTGCATCGAGGCCAGACTGATGGAGATTTTCCTCATAGCTAAATTCTCTGAATCCTGGGAGAGCTTTGTGAATCGCCTCTTCGCCTCTGCAAGTCAATGTCACGAACTAAATAAGGGGAACAGACTGGGATGGTAGACTCCAGCAGGGGTCTAACAAATACCTTATAAGCCCAAATCTTCGTAGAAATGTTTCCCGATGTTTCCCTAATCGGAAAACACGTGACTGGTCACGTTACCTTCACAAAATAATGATACAGTTAACAAATATGATTGCCAATAGCTAGATTTCAGTGAAATCATGCTGGCCATTCAGTTTCAACTCAAGAAATACACCCGACCCAGATGGGTCATGACGTATCCAACACTTAGGCAATATTCCTTCCTTACTCTTGTATTATTAACGCAAGTTAGAGCATTGAGCCCCCGCCTCAACGTTATCAGAAAGCCATGTAAACGATCAAGGCTACCTAGACATAAAGGCTTAACGCTCGGTTTCACGTAGCATGCTAGATGCGTCGTCCAAGCGTTGCGCTGGACTGAAAGCACGAAGAACGAAAAACCCCAATCGTAGCATTGATTAGTGTTAGCGGGATGCACAAACACGTGATATCGTCTCATTATTAGATTTACCGGTGTTGCAGCGCTAAACGAACATTATTTTACGGTAATGGTGACTATTCTTGAAGTCGTCGGATGATTTACTGCTACGTCAATGGATCGTTTAACACATTTTTAATGAGAATTGAAAACGCCGTAGCGTATCATACAGTACAATACATACGTACCTTGGTTGTTCTTCTGCTTGAAATTCATGAAATTAAACCTCCGGAGACTTTGTTTTGTCGTCGAGTAAACAAAGAGGTACGTAGCATGAAGCCATTGTTGTTAAAGTTTAATTATTAGGTGTCAATGCAATGTTTTAAGTTTAAAATCTGCGTATCGCGTGTCACACGTACCTTTCACAGTTCAGTCCGCATGTTAGAGCAGTTCATTTTTGGGGTGTAAGTAGCGCGACTAGTGGCAGAATCGGTGGCTAACTGGACGACGCGTTGAATTTCTAACGTTAAGCCTTTACGTCTAGGTAGCCTTAAAACGAGGGAACTATAAAGGCAGCAGCGAAGAAAAAAAGAATATACAAATTTTGGCAATTTTTTTCATATATAACATAGAGTATTAAACAATCTATATAATTAAAACGTTAATTTAGGTTTCCAGTGTATGCGTGTTTCAAATGTGCTGAGATACATGACTATCTGGTTGGCTGAGCCCCTGTTTCAAGTTGTCTGTTGTAAATTGTGTGTTTTTTTTTTTCAGGCCTAACTATGCTGAAAAAATGTTTCTCAGGTACAACCGTGTCACCAAAAAAACACCGCATCAATAATTTTTTTTAAGATACCTGACAAATTTTCTGCTAATTTCTGCCATTTTCTTAATGTGTGACCAATTTTGATTTTCAGTACACCATTTTGACAGTCTGGAAGAGACCTTTTCATTGGCCGAAAGCCAACGTAATGGAGTAAAGCAATTAATGAAAACCAATAAACGTTTGCTTACATAAAATCGTGTGTAAAATAAAATAAAATACCTTATCCCACGTTACTTCTTACAATGTCTGTACCCGAGGCAATTTTTTTTTTACTTTGCTGGGTCTTAATTTCAATTAATTTTTTTTTACGAGGTGAAGGTGTATTCAGGCCACAGTGCGTATCAGGGTAGATTAGTAGGTGGTGACACTTTTCTGAAAACATGTTATAAAATAATACCTGCTTTTATCAACGGGACCAGAAGCACAGCCACCTACAGTAAAGGCCGGATCAGATCAGGACGAATTAGGTGCGTAAAATCAACCATTGACATAGAAGCAAGCGCAAGTTTGCTAGGTGCTGCCATCTCTACACCAAGCGACGAAATTTCAAACTAACCGACGAGGGTTCCAAATTCTGTCAACCGATGACGCCACTTGGCAAACTTGTAGCGTCGGTATTTGTCGTGCCTTCTAGCGGAGCATTGTGGAAGGCAAAGCTGATCCGGTCTTTACTGTAGGTGCCTGTGCCAGAAGGCAGCACGAGTCAGGTGCTCGTGGGAGACGAAACTTGAAATCAAAAATAGTGGCATGGTATGATAATAGTGAAAATACCTGCGGAAATTGACGAAATACTCATGCATGGGCAGCATCCGAAGTTGAAGAACTTATTCTGTGTTCGATTCAAACCGTTTAAAGTTCGTTAAAATAAACGTGAACCACGGGAAAAGCTTCAGCCTGAACGGCCGGTTAACACGCTTTTCGGAACATAAAACCATGCATTATACTTAGCTTCACTCGTAACGACAAGCCGTTTTAAAACTGAATGTTGGATTTAAAAAAAAAAACCTGATGAGCCAGTTCTGATCTTTCTTAAAATTATTTTAATGTCCTGAGCTGACTTTTATATATTTTGAGCGATTAATTTTGTATTCTTATCGTGATCAATTTGTTTTAGTGGCGCTAAATAGTTTTGATCGCTATGATGCTTTGTGCTTCCTGTAACTTGACGAGAGCGCCCTCTTGGAGTAAATCGTTGAACGCAAGTAGCTACTAGTTTCATCTAGGACGATAGTTTATCAGACAAGCAGATTCACGATTTAAAGCGTAGTCAACTGTGGTACTTCTGTTTTGAGATTATGGGATGGCAGCCGCCATTATGATAGTGTGCAAATTCAGTCGCAGTAACTAAAAAACGTTGGAGAAAATAAGTCCGAAGAGTAGGGCAAACACCCACAGCTACGTTAAACTATGGTACTGTTTGCAATATTTATCCTAGCACAGGCAAAACTTTGAACTGATTTTCCAATAGATGTTCGATTTTATAAATTAATGT
Organism: Lithobius niger; assembly: GCA_023313725.1. Classification (NCBI taxonomy): domain Eukaryota; kingdom Metazoa; phylum Arthropoda; class Chilopoda; order Lithobiomorpha; family Lithobiidae; genus Lithobius; species Lithobius niger. The sequence goes on along the minus strand of JAHWFP010072122.1, from coordinate 37,547 downwards.
TTGCTTCGTTTTTAAGGTAAGGAGCGTTTTCACTTTTGTGACAACCTGCCTAATATTATATGAGTTGCATTCGGCGCATACCACAGGAGTGATTGCGACAGAAATAATGAATTGTGGGATATGTACCTCACGAATATCGTTCAGGCGAGAGCATAGGCGAGAACGGTGTGCACCATAAGCACCGCCATGTTCTTCAGTTTTTTTTTTAAATTGTTGTTTTAATCTGAAAATGCTGTTAATGTGTTTATAAGACGTTACAATAATTTTCTAAATAAAATGTAATAAATAGATTGTAGAATTGGGCCTATAGCGAATCTCATAGAGACAAGAACCGGAAGTTAGCTGGCGCCATGTTGGCGTCGGCCAAGCGCCGAAAGGAATGCTGGGCGCGAAGGTTCGGCATGCTTCTAGTACAGTTGCGACCCCCTGGTTTCATCCGAATTTTCACCGTTGTCAGAGAAAGAGTGCCACTACCTATAGAGCAGTGACATTTGCCGCCATATTGGCACCAGTATGGGTTTTGGAGGGCATATCTACAAGGTGCACTACATAAAAATGGAGGGAAAAACAACGGAAGAGCGGATTTCTTAAGCTTAAAATAACGTTGTTTTCTCCAACAACAAAAATCGCGCGTTTTAGGTCTATGAAATAACTCTTCACAGCATCGGCTTCAGTATGTCGCCATTCTATTTCTCTCTGCAGTGCCCCTTGTAGCTAACCCATTAAGGCTCCAGCATAGAGTTATACATAATAATACTACGTCGTGTCACTGCTCTATAGTATATACTACCCTAATGCGTATTATTACAGTAAAAAAAACTTCAGTTGACCTTTTTCCCCCTTTACACCCTTTAAACTTACGAGTGAGGAACGTTCAGGGGTACAATCGATCCAAATCGTTGAGCTTCTAACAAAAATGCTTCCGTGTAAGTCATCTGTTTTTGGTCACTCATGGATGGGGTTCGTTCCATTCCAATGACGTCATCGATTTCCTTGTGTATTTTCTCCTGCATTTCAGGATGCTTCAGCAGGAACAATACAGCCCATCTTATTGTAGACGTCGTGGTTTCAGTGCCAGCGACGAATAACACTTGAAGAGTGGCTTCAAGTTCTTCACCTGCGATTAAAAAACCGAAAAAAAAAGATTGAAAAGTTGAAATTAACAAAAATAAACAAATAAGTTGATTAATAAATTAAACTTTTAACAAAATGTGGTGAACACTCATAATAATGCATGGATGCCACCAGGGGGACGTGAGCTTTTCACATTTTTTTCACTTCACCCGTTAGCATATTTTTCACACTTTTTCGTACCTAACTTTAGACATTTTTGCATCTTTTTTTTTTCACAATAAACCCCATTCCCAAAGCACGAACGTGCGTTCCGTGGCACGACGAATTCGGGAGAGCGAGCACGTTGCATTTTGGGTATTTCCTCGAACCAAAGAAAAGCGACATCTCCGCAATACAAGTCACACCGCCATCTACCGACAAAACAAACGCAGGTAAATGAACTCCTAAAACTGAATTTTATCTTCATTCAAGTAGCGGAGCTAAATTTATTTGTCGTTTGTTGCAAGATGCAGTTTTTTTTATTAAAAAAATTCCAAAATTTCACATTTTTCTTTATCAATTTGATAAATTTTTCAAATTTTTTCACACTTTCACTGGAGAGCTAAAAGTTTCACATTTTTCACATTTTTTCACATTTTTTTCCACTCAGCAAAAGTGAAAATGCCATGTTCACTGCGGAGTTCGTATCTGGAACCACTCAGTTAGATAGCTGCAAGGTGCACTAGATACACGCGGAGATAAAACTTTAGCGCAGTCTGTGAAGCCAATGCTGTTGTTGGAATGAAAAATGCATGACTTTTTTGGATTCGTTGATGGCTGCTACAATTTTCATCAAGTTTCATCCTTTTTATTCCCGATTAACAATGTTAACATATATGTTTCGAAACCAAACAATGTTTCTTAGGCCTAAGGTATACGCTCTCACAGTATTACCTTGACTAAAACCAACGTTTGTTTTTTGTTTTTTCACCGCCAGTGCACCTTGTAGCTATTTCAATTTCCTACCTTCACGCGCAAGTTCCGCCGGTAATGTCCTTATTGCTTCTGCTGTATTGGTTGAATCTATATCAGAGGCCTTCAGTCAATAGGAAAATATTATCTTATTAGTACTTCATATTTGATTTTGAGTGTGTGATAGGACACGATTCATTAGGTTAGGACATAACTGACTGATATCTTCTTGTGTTACAACAGAAATTCAGTTTTTTTTTTTTTTGGGGGGGGTTCTCTGTTTCAATCAAGAGTAGGGATTTTCTAGTAAATGAGAGCATGCGTGTCTCATTTAGTGTTTAAAATATAAACAAAGATTACTAACAAAAACGTCAAGTGTGCCGTAAAAAAGGAGGTTATATGAGTGAAGTTTCACTTTACTTGTTAAAATGTACACGGATAAAATTTGGATAATTTTTAATTGAAATAATCAAATGTACAGTTGAGAAAATTCCATCTGTTTAAGTGCTGTTGTGCTTTACGTTTTAAATATACGATTGGTAAAGCACAACAGAACTTAAACAGATGCAATTTTCTCAATTGTACATTTGATTATTTCAATTAAATATCATCCAAAATTTATCCATGTACATTTTAACAAGTAAAGTGAAACTTCAATCATATAACCCCCTTTTTTACAGCACATTTGACTTTTTTGTTAATAATCCGTGTACCTTTTGTACGGCTATGGCGTCGTGCTACAAAGCTTTATGTATGCATTGTTGCTGGCCGCTTTGAAACAAATAAACTAAGCTCTGAAAGCGTGCATTTACGAAATAAATACGCCATTCTATCGTTTCTAGCTGCCAATTTCGAGGTTAACAACGTAGCGTAGTTTGGTTTAAATCTATATGCGTTTAGCTGCAACACGGATTCTTTGATTTTACCCTTCAACAATCAACTTTTTAGCAAAGACATAACATTTGCACAAAGAAGAGATCTGGAGTTCGCTGAGTGGCATTGTTCCGTAATTACAATGGTTAAAACAATGTAAAACAATCAAAATGATCTTTCAGGGTCCCATAACTCCGAATGGCTAGACCAATCGAAAAAGTGGTCCCTCTGAGGATGAAGCCCAGAGAAATTTCTGGTTAAGATCATGTTTTAGATTTTAGGTAGGTGCAGTAGTTTTTTCTGAAATCGTGTCACACCAGAACAAGAACAACCACAAGAATCGAACAGTTTTAAAATTTCCGTGTGGCTCCCTACTTTTACTCTTGCACGGAATTGCATAAAAGTTGGTGTAAAGTTGGGAAAAGTTGCTATCTAATATCTGGCCAAGTCTGGTCGAAATATATTGAATAGAAACGGAGAAATTGACAGTTTTAGTTTTTCTGGAAAGAGGACTTTAATCATGTATACAGGTGTAACAAAAGGTCGTGTCCAAACTTAGGTGACTAATTCTTTAAATCAAACTAAGAATATAATTCATATAAACATTAGGCCAAAAATGTCTTATTCTTTGGTTATCGCATGAATTAAGAACCCAAATTCTAACTGCCCAATCTGTACGCAAACGCAAAATCATGACAGGGTGAAATCGTTCTTACTACTGAAGGTAGTGAACGAATGCTGTCAAGAGTTTCAAAGTCAGACTAAAGGAAAACATCTTTATTGATGAAACATTTATTCATCGTGGTTGGTGGGAAGTAAGTTTCGTTGTTCGGTGTTAGCGTAGGCAAATACCATCAGAGATTTTAATTCCAAGAATGATGAAAGGTCAAAACTAAAAAGAAAAACATCTTTGTTGAAAGTGCTGTATTTAGAAGGGGGAGGGGTGAGCTTAAAGGCCTACAGAGCACCAGGGCACTAATATCGGTAAAATACGAATAAAATTGTGAAGTTAACAGAAAAAGCATCAAATTATTTTCGGAAAAAAAAAAGAAAATATGAGGCAGGTGGAGGGTAGTTCGCGTTATTAAAACCTCTATAGCATATCAGTCCTACATTAACACCGACTAACGAAGTTTTCGAACAATTGTTGCTTCCCCTCCAGGACAAATTGTTTGGCAATAGATATTTTATCTTTAGTCCGATTTTGACTCTTAACAGTTTGTTCTCTACCTTCAGTTCATTGATTTCATTCACTACCTTCCTATTCTGACTTGTTTTTGCAATAGCCATAGCGTGGGCGGAAGTGGGGAGGCGGACTTGGAATTTGGGTTCTTAATTCATGCGATAACCAAAGAATAAGACGTTTTTGGCCAAATGTTTATATGAATTATATTCTTAGTTTGACCTAAGGAATTAGTCACCTAAGTTTGGACACGACCTTTTGTTACACCCTGTATATATCGCCGTGTATGATAAGATAATGCTAGGAATGAGTTTGACGTGCTATGCGTCCCAACTACGAGGTAGCGAAGTTTTCATTTTAAAACCAAAATTAATGTGGCAGTCTTAGTCAATGCCAAGCACAACAGCGATCTCAATAATTCCGTGTGACAGTTTGAATTTGTTCTATCCCCGTGGTGTAACACACACGTTTCGTTTAGTCCTATTGCTATGAGACCTATTGACCTACAGCTTATGACAGGGTAATCACCCCTCTCCCCCCCCCCCCCCCCCCCAAAAAAAAAAAGGTAGCTAAAAATGTTAAAAAGATGGTTGATGTTTTAAAAGACAGGTCATGAATCATAGGAATGCACAGAAAAGGAAAAAAACATAAAGAACAGGAAACTGGCACACCTACTTCATTATATGTTTCCTTTTCTGTGCTTTCCTATGAATCCAGACCTGTCTTTTGACACTTCAACCACCTTTTCAATGTTTTTTTTTTTTTTTCTATGCTAACCTTTTTTTTTGGTGGAGGGGTCTGGGTCGTTAACACGACCATCTCATAAGCAATAGATTATTATAGATTATCCATTCAGCCATTATCATTACAGATAATCCATTAATAGATAATACATTATCCATTCCATCATAAGCAATAGGTCACAGCCTCAGTCCTGCGCACAATGGCAACCCGGACCACTGTGAATGACGTTGGCGCTAATGACCTTGCTGTCGACGCACCATTAAGCCTCAATCCACCCCCTCCCCCGTCAGTCCTGCTGTCCTCGGCCCAATCCTCTGCATTCGGGAGAAGTTCCTTGGATATGCACTCATGCTCATGTCGCTTGTGGCATGAGAAAGATCCTGGGTATTTCCTAGCAAAATTGTCCCTCTCCGTCCCGAGATGACCTCAGCAGTTGAAAAGGACATTAAATTCGACTATTTAACTTCTGTTCAGCCGAAACGTCCGAGAAGACTATTGCAACGACTTTGTCCGCCCGTCTGTCTGTACGTTTCAACTTCAGAACGGTTTAGAGACAAACGGCTTTCACCATTAGATTCAGCACCCAAAAATTAAATTAAAAACACGGCAACTTAAGCATTGTTGCTTCCTTACAGCTAATAGCCTTTTTCGACGTAACTGAATGCAATGATAGCATTTAATTGTCGCATTTAAACACTACAGGAAAACACGCAACCGTAAACTCAAAAAGATTCCGTCAACGACACACATTAGCGTCGTTTAAAAAAGTCGCGATACCGTGTTGTAGGGATGAACAGACCTATACTCTCGACAAAATTCTCCCGGTTAGCTACTGCGTGCGAAATTAAAACGGCAGGTAAAATTTAGGCCTGAAAACTGACAATTACGCCTTAAATCTTAAACTAGGCCTAAAAGCTAAAACACATTTTTAACCGGCAATTGCGATGGTTACTGCTTTTAGTTAATATAATAGCGAGCGCTGTTGCAGTGCGTGAGGGCGCGTTTATGCAACGACTCGCCTTTGCATTCTCGCAGCTAGAACTCAATCGCGATGGCAAGGGTGACATTACTATGGTAACAACGCTAAATGGATTAGCTAAATCCGACATCGTTTGAGTAAATACTTGCAGTCTTATAATCCGTGCCAATAATATAAAGAATTCCTCATGACGAAACAATTTTCCTAAACGCTACTGAACTCACGTTATTTGCTGTTTTCGTTGGGAGGCGGCAGACATAAAACTGCCGCCATGTTGGAATTTGAGGTGATTTCTAGCTTCTAGCTGCGAGAATGCAAAAGCGAGTGGTTGCGTAAACGTGCCCTGATAGAGGTGTGCGTGCGCCTCTACATTTTCGAAAGTAGCAGAAGTGTACAGAAAACCGGTTTCGACTAGGTAGTCGCTGCAGCCGCTTATTTTTTTTTTCTCTCATGAACTCTTTGCCCCTTTTTTCTCTGAAGTCTTTTGGCCACTTGGCAAATCGCTACTAAATAGTTAAGTCTTATAGAGCAGTGACACGACGTAGTAGTATTGTATATAACTCTATGCTGGCGCCTTAATGGGTTATCTGCAAGGGGCACTACAGACAGAAACAGAAGGGCGTCATACTGAAGCCAATGCTTTTAAGAGTGATTTCTTAGACCTAAAACGCGCGATTTTTTGTTGTTGGAGAAAACAACGTTATTTTAAGCCTAAGAAATCCGCTCTTCCGTTGTTTTTGCCTCCATTTTTATGTAGTGCACCTTGTAGTTATGCCCTCCAAAACCCGCACTGGTGCCAAGCTGGTGCCAATATGGCGTCAAATGTCACTGCTCTATAGTATTCTTCCATCCTTACTTACTCATATCAAAGTATCCTTCGTTTCCGGATTTCTTAATGGTTTCGTTTCTTTCTGTAATGAAGGCATCAATATAGTCTTTCCTACTGTTCTCATCGTAATGTTTTTTGTGTTCCCCTACTATTCCTCGTAGGAATTCCCTGAGTCGAGTCTGGATTTTGCTGTGGAAAAACATAAACAGAATATTAGCATATGGCCTCCATACGACCAAATTCCGCACATCCTCTGCACAATAGGGTTTTTGAAAACAGTAGTGTAATTTGATTTTTTTTGTAATTTTTATCCTATAAAATTATAAAAGTCATAAAGTTTATAAAAAAAAACAAAAAAAAACAAGTGAACAGTGGAAAATCGTAAGTCCTTCTTTAAAAATAAATAATATGTTACCAGTACGATTTATGAAGAATACATATTTTTAAAAGGCTGTGCCACTAACGACGCCCTTTAACAACCTATTCCAATCAGTGCCCACTCGATGTGAAAAGAAGGCATTGCAAATCTCAAACTATAGTTACATTGCCTGTAAATAAAAAGGCTGTGGCTTTTCCGATTGTCTTCACGTTGGATCCATTTTGTATTTTTTTTTTGTCGCTTGGATAGATGTTTTGTTAGTTTTACGGCAACTAATGCATCATAAATTGATTTTTTTTTGAATTTTAATTATTTAATACTTCTGTAAGATGGAGTAAAATTCTGGCATTATTTGTTTCAGTTTCTATTTATACGTTCTCCGAACTTCCACTTAGCGTCAGTTTGTATTCCAAGATAGGTGACATCTGTAATACATGAGTAAATTTTTTATCGTTTAAAGGGCAATTACATCCATTTTGACATGCATGTTTGATCTTTGGATCACTTACACAATAACTAAACACAAGAGTTGCGGCAAGAATACGTTACGTACGTCCGATATAACAATTTAATTACTGCACCACCAAAACACGACACGGAGGTCGCCATTGTTTTGCAGGAACGCGTAGAAATTAATGCCGACAGACGGATCTCTTCGATTTCGAATCGCAGCTGATTGAGATAGCTGTATTGACTGTGAGGAGCTCAAGCGTCTGACGGCCTTGGCTGGCCACTACACTGCCGGCCAGCTAAAGCCGCCAGATGCTTGAGCTCCTCACTTTCAATACAACTATCTCAATCGGCTGCGAGTCAAAATGGAAAAGTGACATC
>JAHWFP010072122.1:18910-29304 GCA_023313725.1 Lithobius niger | reverse complement strand
AATTAAATTGTTATATCGGACGTAAGTAACGTATTCTTACCACAATTCTTGTGTTTAGTTATTGTGTAAGTGATCCAAAAGTCAAACATGCATGTCAAAATGGATGTAATTGCCCTTTAAGTCTCAGATGCAAACAGTTGTAAAGTAATTTCATCTTCAATTGTTCTTAATGTCCAGTTGCACTGTCAAGTTGCAATCTGTCCCTTAAACCCACATTGGTAGTCTCTCGCGCTACGCTGGGCGTCACTGACTATAGCTGAGACTTTGCCAGGCTCCCCATTCCAGTCGCCGACCGTATCAATTTCTATTCTGAGAATACAAATACGAATCATCGTGGCAAGCTAGTCTGTAGTCACGCTTTCGCTAGTGTGTCCTTTAAATACAAATTTTAAAATAAAGTATTAAAAATTACTTACTGCATCAAGTTGTAACCAGTGAAATGGCCAGAAAAAGGCACGGAATTAATCCACTTGAGAGTTCCTCTTGCTCCAATAGCTGAGAAACCGCTAACGAACGTGTCTAACAGATGTCGGAGTTCGGAGTAATTTTTATCATGGTAGTCAAACCGTTTTCCAAATTCCAACATTGATATGACGTTGGCTGTGCTCATGCCAAGCGCCCCGTTGAAGTCAATCGGCTTACCTTTCGCTTTGGCAATTTCGTTCAGGAAAAAATGAATTTCTTCCTGTAAAAAAGAAAAAAAAATATCTATACTGTACAGTGTACAGCAGGGGTCTCCAAACTACGGCCCCGGGGGCCAAATGCGGCCTGCGAAGCGCATTTGAAACAATTGAAAATAAAGCACGGGCCGGATAAAAATCCGGCCCGTGCTTTATTTTCAATTGTTTCAATTGTTTATCCTTTAGAAGGTGTATTTTCCTTTTTCCTGAGTGTAGCGAAGGTTACTTTTTCGAAACTTGGAAGATCTTCACTTTGTTCAGGAATGGCTGGTGAGCATGTGCAATCTGCATGCACTACTTAGCATTGCCGCTTCTACTTTTAAAACCTCAACATCGATAAATTGAAAGTTTCCAAAATGAAAGTTCCAAAGTTTCCAAAGTGTGGGTCAACTGTAACTTTGGGGAGGGGGTGGAAAAAAAATACTGTGATCCTAGGCTAAATCCTTGGCAAAGTTTACAAAAACACAACATAACCAGAATTTGGCAATGGGGCAAGGTCACTCCTCACTTTGGGGGTGGGAGGAGAGGGGATGGATGGCCACCACAGAAACCCATTGTAGACAAAATGGTGAGACAAAATTCGGCCCTCAAAAGATACGCAACAGTGCTTCATGGTTCGAAAAGTTTGGGGACCCCGTGCTATACAGGGTGTTTCGGACTAAAACCGACAAACTTCCAGGACATACTAAGGAGGTAAAGACAAGTCAAAAAAGTCCCATACAACGCCCATCCCAAAATGCTTGGTTACCGGGACATCGCCTTAATAGACTCTATTATTTTATAATCGAGTATTTAAGTCAAGGCTTAGTGGTAGCCTGTGTCGGAATGCCTCCAAGGCGCACGCCTTACTGTGGCCTCATGCTAAACAAACTCTGAGGAAGCAAGAAGCACCATTCTGTGGAAGAACTTTGCGATAATCGAATTACGTTCGAAAGTGCAAGATCGTCTAATCTTGCCAGGAGAGGAGGAGCTTGCAAGATCTCAGTATACCGACGTGTTTTGCAGGGAAGCGGACTTGGCTTCCCTCTACCCAGTAACTCTTAACGTTTCTGTAATGGAAAATACGTTAGAAATAATGCTATTTTTAAATTAAGAAAACCAAAGAATGCAGCAGAAGATCCTTTTTTTATTATTATTATTCCTAAAAAAAACCAAGCCTGTTGTATGTTCCTGAAACTGCCAAGCCTAATTATGTTCATTGTTCCCGAGTTTTTAAAATAAAATCGTACCAGCTTAAAGCCGTAAGGGAGGAATGTAAATGACCTGTTCCAACTCATGATCCTGAAAGGTGGGGAGGGGTGGGGGGGAGGCAACGGTAACCAACTGGCTCATTGGCTTTATGGCCTGCGTTGGGCCTTGAAACTGCCTAATTTATAGCCGTAGATTCAACGTACGGTAATTTTTATAAAAAAGTTTAAAGGCGCCTACTCACCGTTTCGATAACGTTGCCCAAATTCAAAACACAGCATCCACGTTCCAGATTCTCCGTCATCCAATGGAGCAGCGTCATGTGACGTCATATTGGCTACAAGAAAGATAGCTGCAAGGGGCGCTAGATTAAAATGGAGGGTTAAACAACAGCACTTCTAGTCAAGCCAGTGCTTTGAGAGCGGATTTCATAGGCTTAAAAAAACGTTGTTTTCTCCAATCCCTTATGCTGAGAGGTTGTAATCGGAAAATAAAGATTCCACTTGCTTAAAAATGTCAACAATTGCCAACAAATCGACAAAAATCGCGTATTATAGACCTAACAGCATTGTCTTCAGTAAGATGCCCTTCTTTTCCCATTCTAGTGACCCTTGCAGCTATCCCAGTTACTGGCTCCAGCATAGAGTTATACACAATAATACAATGTTGTGTCACTGCCCTATAGGCTGATTTGTGTCACGTGATCTCGTATTAGTTATGAAAATTGCGGCGCTGCTGAGATTAGTGTTGTTCTATTTTTAATTTACCGCTTTTTACCTTATATTGATCGTAGATTCTACGATGCTACATCTTGGAGTAGAAAAGGTGAAAAGGCGCCTTTAAGTACGATGGTTAACATTTATCAAAAGGCATGCCTGAATCCTAGACCAGATCAGGTACTTCAATGTTTTAAACTGCTTCAGCTTCTGGAAGCGTCTTGGAACGTTGACAACGCTTGTTAAACTCTGGGGCCCCCCCCCCCCCTCCCGGGCCAAATTACAAATAGCCGTAAAGTGAACTCTTATTTTATTTTTTAAACCACCAATAAAAAATAAATAAATAAATAAACATGCACAGAAGACAGGATAGGAGAGATAGATGCCCTTACGCAGTGTGGGCAAGGAAGGGAGGGGAAGGGGGCGAGGTGCGTGGGAGCCAGCCCCCCCCCCCCTCTCTGCGAAACTCCAAAATGCGTCGTAATGCTAAATATATTCCTCCAGAATATGTGAAAAAGTGCTCTCTAGCAGCCGTATATACGGCAGTGATGTAGCGCAAAACGCTTCAGCTTCCCAGATATCTCGGCAACCAAGCATTTTTGGATAGGTGTTGTATAGGACTTGTTGACTTTTCGTTACCTCCGTAAGTGTGCTATGGAAGTTTGTCGATTTTTTTTCTAAAACACCCTGTATATGTAACGCGCTTGGGTTGGGATGATACACACACAGCAAACTCATCACTAAGACAGCCATTAAAAACGGCTCAAATTAACTAAACAATGAGGAGGCGGGTGTTGTAGTGAAAGAGGGTGAGCGGGTTCATTTTTTCCGCAGTACCAAAGAAAAGAGGGTAGCTAGATTGACAACGGCTGTCTCGGGTTGTAGGTATGGCGCACTTATTATGTTTAAGGTAGATTAAGTTAGTTGTACGTTAGATGGAATGTATGGTTTCGGACCGCTCGGTTCCAGTAATAAAATAATCACCTTGAATAAAAGGACGAGCGGCCGACAATGTAAACGGCATTGTCGCTGCCCTGTAACAATCAATAACAAATTGTTACTTCAATAATGCTAGCTATTACAGTCGAGTTGAATAGGTTCTCGGTTGGTTGAGTAACAATCACTACATACACGATCGTTGTTGCGTGCTTATCACGCTTTGTATCAAAACGGAGAAACGAGCAATTCAGCCACGCCGAGAACAAGAATGGCGCCCTCCATTAAAGTGCAAACTCCAGGGGTTCAAAGAGAGGGGGAGCATGGATGCGGGGTTATTTAGACCACACAACGAGCGTAACTGGGGGGCAGGGGTGCAAGTGGAACTGGAAGCGGGGGACGGTCCTGGGGTTCTGAGGAGAGGGTGGGGGGGGGAACGATCGGCCGCCGTTTTCATTTCCTGCTGCCTATTAAATTAATTCGCTCGCACATGCGGAAATCAGCTAGACTGGCGTGTATGTTATGCCTGGGATACAGCTAGTTTCCTTTATTGCTCTTTGTGTTCGTCCGGAGAACATAAAAGATAAGAGTGGACTGGAACGGCTAAAGGACAGGAGGGAACTTTCGACCACCGGCCCTCTCCCGTTTGGAGGTGGGTGGGGAACAAGGGGGAAACTTCATAGGAACTAGTACAACGGCGTCGCTAGGAGCATATGGATAAAGTTCAAGAGCACAACTATTTGTCCACTGCCGTTAAGACTAGAATGAAAATTAACTGAATAGCGTACCAATTGGTTCCACGAGACTTACAAACGCGTAATTTTTTGAATTATTAAATCATGACAGTGGTAGATTCTCGAGACGATTCTCATTAGATCGGCTCGATCCCGATGTTGGATGGGGAAGGGCGGAGGGTGGAGAGGGGGTGGGGTATCAGCAGAATTCTTGGAAGTAGTGCCCCTCATTGGGTGATGATTCTGTCCGCCTGTGCAGGGTTTTTCAATTTTTGCAGGAGGTACAGATGTACAGTGAGATCTAGATTTGGGTTTGGTTAACATCTGTGTAATGTGCGGCGCAGTGGCAACCCGAGCCACTGCACTGTGACTGTGGTTGGCGCTACTATCGGCGCGTCATTAAACCTCAATTCCTCCCCCACCCCCACCCCATATTGGGGGCGGTAGAAAGCATTACTATTGTACCATCGTTAGCACAAGGCCTGGCAAAATTGAGTTTTGTCTTAAAACTGTTTATGAAAAAAAAAAAAAAAAAGTACCATTTCCTTTAATGTAGACGTACGCTTCAAACAAGGATTAATTCAGGTGAACGAAGTTAAATGCCTCACGTAAACGTTCCGCCTGCAAGGGCGGATCCAGAACGAAGTCTTGGAGGGGGCCGTAGGATGATTTTTCTGTTTTCGTGCATTTTTTTCGTAATTTACCTGCGTTTTTTCAGAAATTTCGCCAATTTTTCCGTGTTCATTTGTCTTGGAGGGGGCCGCAGCTTGTTGAAGGGGGCCGCAGCCCCCTTGGCCCCTTCCTTGGATCCGCCCTTGTCCGCCTGCCTTCACGTTCTACGTCCATGTTAGGGGCCATTTGAGCTCACAGGTTCTGAATAAATTTCCTCCCTTTCCTCCCTGGCCAGTTCGCTACTATGGAGAGCGTTCGTAAAGAACTTTTAACTGATTCATTGCGCTGTGAACCATGTGTTACGGATCTCTGTCGTGACGTCACCCTGAGTTCGCCGTTGACGAAAGAGAATAGCGGCTGTTTGGTCGTTAGTGTTTCTCTATCAAGGCAAGAAATAATCACGTCTTGTCTTGTTTCGAAACACCAAGGCAAGACCAAGCAGTGATAGGCAGTTTCGAGATCAAGAGCATGAATTATCATGTCAACATATAGAAACAATATCAAGAACAATGCTCTCGACTCGGTTTTTTTCGGTACACGCGCAGCCGTGAGGACTGGGGTACCAGATTCGATAGCCATCCCGTCTTGCTCCCAGCTGTACATATCTGGCTTCTATACAGACCCGGGTTGGATCCTGGTGAAGGGAAGTATGACGGGTTCTTCTCCTGTTGTTTCCCTCCCGCTGCGCGAGTGTTTCCTCCGGGTACTCCAGGTTCCTCCCTCCTGCAGCCAAAAACAACTAACACAGTGGTAGTTCCTCCCAATTAGCACATGCCGCTTCGGGCCTTCAACAAGCTCTTAGGTTAGAGGCCGACACCAATTATAAAACGGAGTGAAAATGTTCAGTATTGCGTGTGTGTCTCGTCAGTAGCTAACTGCACCAGGAGGAGTGCGTTGAAACGAAACTATGCTGCAAACAAAACTAGAACATGATGTTGTGTTGCACTGGTGCTGACGTCATTTCCTTCCCAAACCAGCTACTCATCGCCGAAAACTCACTCACACACACTCGACTTACTCACTGTTTCCTTTTGCGGGGGGTTGATCCTCCTGAATGTTATTGGTGTCGGCGGCCACTTACGGTCCGGCACTTCCTTGTTGATTGTTGCCATCTTGATGGTTTTCGTCGTCGTTTCCATCTTCCGCATGACATTGTGCGTCAATTGGGCGATAAGTCTGTCCTCCTGTCCGGTGTTTTTCAATTTTTGCAGGAGGTACAGATGTATGACAAGATTTAGATTAGGGGTTTGAATAATATCTCTGTAATGTGTGGTGCAGTGGCAACCCGGACCACTGCACTGTGACTGAGGTTGGCGCTAATGACCAAGCTGTCGACGCGCCATTAAGCCTCAATCCCCCCCCCTCATCGCCGAAAAGCAGTCCGTCGTTCGTACAGTGATCGGCCAGTCTTATATTTGAACACCAATTCAAGGAAACAAGCTAAATTCCCAAAATATTAAAACACCTGTAAGACACAAATTAAACACACATACGCACAGGCATGGCCCATTTCAAACAACCTATAACATGATCTCCAAGCCAAGGGACTAAAAAAAAAAAAAAAAAAAACTCCAAATTAATGAAACGCTTGTATAACACACAAATTAAATACACACACGCACACACATACAGTCATGGTCCATTTCAAACACAAATTGCGTTCATATTCTGATATTACCACGGAATAAAAACAATCATCATTTTCTTGAATTGGCCAAACAAACGTCCTTAACAAGGAAGACAATTGGGCTCGAAAAGTGTTAAATAAATACAGATGCAAACCTATTTACGTTGCCTTTTGGACTTAAATGTCAGACTGCCTGAGCAGGAAATCGAACCCACGACCTTTGAAAACAAAGGCCGGAGTCCTACCGCTCAGCCATACTGACACGGCCAAAACGAAACGTCCATAGGAAGCATTTGAAACGCATACATATACAAATAATCATACACTATCCAATCTGCACTGGTGGGATGTGTGTCTGCGCATCACACACCAAGTGAACAGAAAAGACCACAATTAAAACGTGAAATAAGGTTATGAACGGGACAGAAAGCCAATTTGTTCGAGGCTGCGTGTTTCGAACATTACAAATGGACACACAAAATAGACACATAGCCACTCACACGAAACAGAATTAAAACATAAACCCACCAAAAAACAGACTAAACAAAGCCTAGATAGCAACACGCCTGTTAATACACAAATTAACCACACCCACACTCGCACTCACAGACATGCCTCAGTTCAAGCATACAATTGCGTCACTTTCAGATATTACCGAGAAATAAAGACAATCTGTGTTCCCTGGAATTGGAGTTCAAATTATAAATCATTTCGTTCCTGTGAACTCTAATCCGTTATTTATTCATGCGTCTTCACAGCTATGAGTTCCACGGTGAGTTCCCATAGTGTTTATGGTGGTTCCCAAGGGATAAAATAGTTACAGGAAGTTTGCACCATGTCTATTTAGTTTAGTTTTAAGAAACTGTTAAAACTAAATGACTTAAACGACTACTTACAACTAGTTGAGGCTCGAGACTGTTCTTTCCCATTCCGTAATCTCTTAGAGTTGATAGTGCAAATCTTCGCTGTTCTCTCCATATTTCTCCATCAGTATTTATTACACCTAAAGAATTAAACAAAATCAGTTTATTTCGTTAAAAATCAAGGTGGAGGATTGTTTCTTTTAAAAAAAAAAACTAACTCAAGCTTAGTTTGGCCCTTTTTTGTTGGGAAGAGTGTGCCTTCGGGATTTTTTCTTTGCTTCTTTTTTTTGTCCTTTGTCCTTTTAAAACGCTTTCCCTTTTTTACTGAGGAAAAATTAAATCTAGTGAAAAGTCAGGATTTCCTACAGGTACCAACATCGCCAACACGCCATATTTCGATGCCTTAAACCACCACTGTCTTTAAATAAACAATTAATTTTTTTGCAGAATCTACGTCAGACGTTTAAAATACCTATTTTAAAGTCTGGCGAAGCTTATGCCTAAAATAATTGCCCAAAACGAAACATGATTTGTTAGTAGCAGCTTGCCATTCAGATATGCTGTGCGACTACGTGTTGTGCTGTCCAATTTTGCTTGGCCCATGGTTTTTGGACGAGACTTGCGGGGAGTCAGCATGGGGATGGGAAAGATGATTTCCGCAATAGGCTCCACCAGTCCTTTCGGGAGATGGCATTTGATATACCACGTGTCGTGAGGCTTGAGGAGGTGCCAGCAACCCCTTGGCGTGTCCCAAGTAGCAATTTCACATTCGGTCTGGCAGTCCTCCCAAAATGTTCCACTCCACCAGCAAGATACTTTCAGGAGTTCCGGCGGCTGTGTAGTCACTCCGTCGGCATTTCACTGATGGGTCGAAGTCGGAAGTTGGCGTCGAATGTGATTGTATGCATAAGTTAGTGACTGTTTCCATCGCCTACGATCAGGCAAGTTCTGTGTTTTTGGAAGAGCATCGGCACTCGATCTGGCAGTTGAATGGATCCTCTCCCTTTGGGGCACGCATTTTATCATATTTTAGTGATTCTATGAGTGTCCTGGAGTCCTTGGCGTCGTACAACCTTCGGAACCTCTTGCCAAAGCGAATTCAAGCTCTGCTTTCCCGCTTGCCTGGCCAGCGGAAGACTGTGATTTTCTGCTAGATGTGGGCCATGTTGCGATAGCTGGGAATGAACATGCTGATGCCGCAGCTAAAAGGGGCCCTTTCTGGTACTCTCGAAAAAGATCTCAGCCGCCACAGACGCCCTTCAAACTCTACATCTGAGGTTGCATGCTGCTTGGCAGGCCGTGTGGGACACACAATACGGCAATAAGTTGTGGGCTATTAAAGGAACTGCCCGAGGCACAGCTTTTCAAGGTACTCAGCTTGTCGCCACAGTCCCCAAGATGAGGTGGTGTTGGCCCTTTTGCGTATTGGTCACACCAACCTTATACATTGTTCCCTCTTGAGAGGTAACCCCTCCTGAACGTCATTGGTGTCACTGGCCACTTACAGTGCGCCATGTGCTCGTAGACTGTCACCATGTTTGTGGTGTTCATCACTGTTTACATCTTCCGCGAGACTCAGCACGTCAATTGGGTGAAGAGTCTGTTCGCCGCTCCGTTTTTTTTTTTTACTTTTACAGGAGGTATAGATTTTATGCTAAGATCTAGAGTTGGGGTTCGGTCAACATCTCTGTAATGCGTGGTGCAGTAGCAAGCCGGACGACTTCACTGTGAGTGAGGTTGGCAGTAATTACCTAGCTGTTGACAGCCCCAAAACCCTCAATACCCCCTCTAGATCCGACCAGTAAAGTGCCTTGCGAAGTGATCCGAAAAGTGAAGTGTCTTCTGAGGGGTACACCTCAGAAACACCTACCATTAGCCGCCAAGTGACTAAAGGCCTGACACCATACTGCCACCCCGGGCCAACTCAGTGCCCTGCACTCTTCACAACGTTTAATTAGCGCCAGTATTCCGTGCATACCACGAATAAACCCGGTCAAAAACTTAGAAAACCCAAATAAAAACTAGCAGCTGACATTCGATACTCCTGCACTACTTGTAGAACACTTTACTAATTTTCAGCCAGTTCCTCTGATTTTTGGCCTTGTGCAGCTAAGACACGCAAAAGATACATCCACATGACCACCATATTGGATGAGGACGGGGAGTATCCCACGTCAGGCTGAGAGTCTTTATTCAGTATAGTTTACTTGCAAGTCTCTTCGTTGATTTAGAAAGACCCGTGATCAAAAATTAGCACATGTTAGTCATCAGCATAAGATGGCACAACTGGCCCTTCTGATTGGGCAGTGGTGGTGGGAAGAATGCGTCGCGGTATGAAAAAACAGAGGTTCAATACACAGAGAAAACAGTAATCTTGTAGGTGGATTTCCCAGGCAAATTTCTGGCTGGAAAGGGAAAGGACTCAGGAGAAAGCCATTAAGCTTTTAATAGGGTCACTGCCACACAGTACAGAATTTTTAACACTTTCGACAAAACCGAACCAAAGTCTATAGCCTGCTAAACTGAAAACATAGCCGTGTTCCACCATATCAAAGACTTTGTGCTAATCTAAGCTAAGAACAGTTGCAGGAATGCCCATTGCACTTCAGTAATACAAAATATCTCGCAGCAGATTAATAGTATCATGAATTAATCGACCAGGTGCAAAGTAGGCTTGGTCACAGTGAACTACAGTACCTGTGTCCGTTTCTAGTAATTAGTTAACACAGTGGCATCCTAAAAGAGAAAATATATAAAAAGAAACAGAGACGGGGAAACAGATAAGGAAGGAGAGAGAGATAGAGAGGGTTGGTGTAAGGGGGTTGAACGAAAAGGATGGAGAGTGAGAGAGAAAGGAGAGAGAGAGGGGGAAAGAGAAGATAGAGAGGGAGGGGAAGAGACGGGGAGAGAAGAAAGAGGGGGCAGAGATAGAGGCAGGAGAAGAGAGAGGTGCGGGAGAGTGGGAGAGGGAGAAGAAA
>JAHWFP010072122.1:1330-18510 GCA_023313725.1 Lithobius niger | reverse complement strand
AGAGGAAGAAAACGAAAGTGAAAAAGGGGGCGCGATATAGGGATAAAGAATAAAAGACAGTGATTGGAAATTGAATATCACTTACCCCTATCGGTCTCATGAACTTTGCCGATCACTCCATCAGGTCTGCCAGCAAAAGTGTCCCCTTGTTTAACGTACGCTTCTTTGATAGTTTCAAAGTCTCCCAATACTACCAAAAGATAACTACCAAGTTGCATGCTGCAAGATAAATGAATGAATAACAAATAAGTTATTTGTAACAAAATAGTTCTCTGGACACCAAATTTTGCCTTAAACTTCGAAATTCAAAATAAAATTTAAAAATCATGGTTCGTCTTTAACGGCAGGGCTCATATATCCACCCAAACTTCACCAAAATTTGCCGGCAATGGCAAACATACAGATCTAAACTGGTTTGCGTTCATAAAGCAACTCAAACTTATACCAATTCGAAAACAAAAACGAACTTGTTTGTAGGTTTCGGTAAGGTAAGGTAAGGGTATCTGAAGTCAAACATCAAAGGAACATACATAAACTTTCCTGTAAGGTTTCATACACAGCAGTGTTCCTATACTGTTTAGTCCTCGTGAAACCTTACTGCTGTATTCACATATTTTTACAGTTTTTACTTCAGAACATGGTAGGATCAGATTGGCTCATTCTACTTGGCTTAACAACATCGGCTGGAAAATCGTTAAAACCATAGTGTTAGTGTGCGTAGTACAGACCTACAGATTAAGTAATTCAGCGTTCATGTGGCTCTTTGTAAACCTGGAAATGTTGAAAATAAAAATGAAATACAGTTCCTGAAGTCTTGAATATGAAATCCTGAAACGTGGTGTATGCACCAATAGGATGAACGGAAAGGATATGACTTGACTTGAATAATGCTGAAAAATTTAGCCCCGAAAGTAGGCGAGTGTATAGCCTAAATTATTCAATATATTAATCTTCTAATAGTTTTGAAAGTTGGTATATGGTTTTAATTTTATTTACGTGTCTAATGGTTGAATACAGCGGTAAGGTTTCACGTGGACTAAACAGTACAGGAACACTGCGGTATATGAAACCTTACAGGAAAGTTTATTTGTGTTCCTTTGCTGTTTTGACTTCGGCTCAGTTAAACCTTACCTAAACATCAGAAGAGTTCGTTTTTATTTTCTAATTCGTGATACTTTAACAGACCAAGATGGTTTTCTGAATTCTCGTTGCAATCGCATTGAATTTTGCTCGCTTCGTTCGCTCATTCAGTGCAAGTCATTCTTTTGGAAGTTGGTTTGTACCCATCAGCTCTCTTTCAGTGGTTTTTGTCCTTCATTTGTAATATAGGACGACAAGACAAATGGGCAACGGACATTTTAGCTTTAACACGGGAGAGTGAGGTGAAACCATTATATAAACCAATTCGTAACCAGGATAATGCATCCTCTTCGCGTTTCCAGAAAGTATTGGTGAATTGTTGGCTCACCAGTATTGTTAGCATTTGTTTGATCTTCCGTCTACGCCTTGAGTCTGGCGTTTGCTGATTTGCATTATTATTTAAAGACAATGTTTAAAACACTGTAAACAATAAAGTGGATCGTTCAGGGCACCGTAACTCCGGAACGGGACACTCAATTGAAACCTCTCTTTCTATAAAAGGCGCATCGCCGGAAGTATAGATCTTTCAAATGCGCTAAGAACCAGCTTCGTACGTCAAATGGTTTCGTCTGTTTAGAGACCATTGTATAAGCGTGTCCAAAGAAGTCCACCATCACCGTATAAGACAAAAATCAAACTTACTTACGATTCTAGCTTAATTCCAGATCTCCAAAGTAACGAATCGGAAATTATAAAAGGTGGTACACGTGTTGGCCAAGTCCCTCAAAGCTCATATGCCAAATTTCAGTGGAAAATGTTGAGACGGCGGAGAAATTAAACATCGAAATTTCGGCTTTAACACGGGAGACCGAGGTCAAACCTTACTTAGTCTGAATTCTAGAATACATTAAGTCTAAACACGTCTGTTGTTTATGGGATGGCAGTTGGGAGTTAGAGTGATGGGGGGGGGCGGGGGGGGAGTACCACTGTTAAGTAAAAATCAAGCTTGCTTTTTTCTTGACAGTGGTAATTCCTACCTACCCATCACCCCAACTCTCAACTGCCATCCTATAATCAATAGACGTTTTCAAACTTAAAGCAACATACCGCCTGCCTTAAAACCTTCCGCCTGGCTTATAACACCTACCCGCCAATCGCATCTGCGCATTAACCATAGTCAAGGTAACTGAGACAGTACTTCGTTCTTTGCAGTGAAAAACGAAACTACTACCTCACTTGGCATTGCGCCTAACAGACAAGCCAGCGTGAACGCATTAATTGTGTCGTCACAAACCGGAATTATTCTCGTATTTTAAAATCACAATTTATTATTTTCTAGACTAGTGTCTTATAATTTTGTTTCGGCGAACTATTGGAATAATTAATTTTAATGTTTTTTAGAATTTTGATCTCATAGTAATTATTAGCAAACGATTACAATTAGTACTGCGCACACACAGATAAAACTTCAAGGTCATTGTAGGCACACAAAGCATCATATTTGTTCTGGAACAACGTAAATAAAGTTCCACAATATTCAACAGAAAATCTCCTACACGCCACATTTTAAAACACATTTTTAACAAGGAAAAGACTAACGGTAAGTAAATAGACCTTTTGGGCTAGTACTTGATGTGGAGGATCGAGAAAAATGGTGCTGGGAGGTATATCCCTTTAATGTGTTCTATAATTCAGACTACATCATTAGTAAAGGCGGTAAAGGCAAAGTAAAGGCAAAAAACAAGCCCAAATATCACCAGAACTGCGATGATTTGGGGATGGTTGCACTGTTTTCGTGGTAAAATGTTGACTCAGTGGCCACGTACAACATAATTATAAGTATAAACAAGAATTTACAGGGTTGGTATAAAAAATACGGCCTCATACGTTTACATCGGACACTCAAGAAATTTTTAACACATTAAATATCAGAATATTTTCTTGAGTATCTGATATCAACATGATTTTTGTAGTGTTTTTTTTTCATTTGTACACGGCCTCAGACATTGCCGAAATTTTCTGATTTGATAAACGGAGTGCAACCATACCCTAATCGTTGTGGTTCCTGTGATATTTGTGCACTTTTGGCTTAATTTCTGCATATTTACCACTGCGGATATCCACCATCCGAAGCAGTATGGCGACCGGCCTTGTCCCCTATACCTTCCAATGCGATTTATTCTACGTCGCTACTGTTTATGGTCTACTTAAAAAAAAACACCTACATACCTTACTATGTTACCATACTTCTCCGAAAGTTTTCGAAATTGTTCTTCCGCTGGAATTTTGGGATTAAGGAACGGCATGTAGCCAACAATAGGTAAACCCCATGGCCCGGGAGGAAGGTTGCGATTTTTCAAATAAATCCATGTTAGTACCACAGCCGCCAAAAACACCAAGCTGGAGCCAACATCAACTTGGGCCAAAATCGACTGTAGGATGTCCGCAATCATTGTCTCTTAGTAGCAAGGTGAAAGTGAACCGTGAAGCGCAGTCAGTGTCATTCCAGTGACACCTCCTGGATTGTCACATTTCACGAGGCCGATTAGTCAAGATAACAATTTTGAATGTTCATTGTCAGAATATGACCTGATAAAAAAGTGAGAATGGGCCAACAAGAGTGACCCTGTAATGTTGTTGTGCATGTCAGGCGAAATGATAGGCTTTGTGTATTTCTAATCAGCTGTCAGATCATGATGGACGAATCAATTAAGATTAGATAAGATTAAGTGACAGCCAGTATCGTGCACAATTAAAACCACACTACGTTTCGGGAGGACAACCTCCCGTCTTCAGGTAAAAATAAACACTAAAACATTTAAAAAAAAATCATGGCAGTATCTGCCGAGTCACCATGTCATTAAAACAAACCCTTCAGGCATGGTCAAGGCCTAAAACTTTAAAATTTAAAAAATATTTAACATACTAATAGAGCAGTGACATTTTCCGCCATATTGGCACCAGATTGGCACCAGTATGGGTTTAAGGAGGGCATAACTACAAGGTGCACTACATAAAAATGGAGGAAAAAACAACGGAAGAGCGGATTTCTTAGGCTTAAAATAACGTTGTTTTCTCCAACAACAAAAATCGCGCGTTTTAGGTCTAAGAAATCACTCTTCACACTGGACTGGGTGTGGTGTTAGCGGGTTAGGGTGCTGTGTTGTATTGCTGAAATTGTCTCCTCTTTTGGGTGTGTAAAGTCCGTTTAGACTGCTTTTCTTCCTTTCTGTATCTTAAGACCGCAGCGTAACCGTTTGTGTTTTGGAAGGTTTGGGGCTGTTGTTATATATAGGGTAAGATGGGTGAGGTTAGGTCAGTGTAAGTTGAGCGTTCGGTTCTTTGTAGACCATCTAGGCTCATGTAAGAATAAAGAAAGAAAGAATTTTTATTGCTACTAACAACAACCGTGACTGAAGACTCTTTGGTTATTTGTTGGCTGATTATTATTTTCAACTAAAATTTCATAACGAAACTTTTCACTTCAGTTGTTAAAGACAGTGACAGAATTGTCAATGGCGGCTTCGGCGGTCGGTCGTGTTAGCAACCTGACCAGCGGAGGCGTAGATGGAGTTGGATTTTTGGCTCTCGGTGGTGTGAGGTGGTGACGCACACCTCTGAGTAAAGATGGTGACCAAATCGGTACCAAGATTTTTGAGGTTTTAGTGATGTGAGATGCGAAGCAGGGCAAATGAACTTTTCGTCCGGTGGTGGTGCCTATTTCGGTCCGTTTAGTCTGTCCGTCTGTCTGCGTGATAACTTTCGAATCCATTGTCCAAGCCACTTCGAATTTTCCACGTGCATTCTATGACCCATTTGTGAATCATATTCGTAAATCTCAGGGGCTCGTCGTCCGTCGCTCCCGCGCCGCGTGGATACAGGCTATACACATAATGAAAGTGGCCAAACCAGCCAGAAGTCATACCGAAGATCAATCAGTTTTTTTTTAATTCTTTAACTATTATAATCACTGGAACTCCCACTGAACGTCTTTACTGTTAACTTGTCTCACGTTTTAAGACATTATTTGCACCACTTCGTTGTCCAGATCGATCTGAGAAGCTTTTCATTCTTTGTTATCCCAGTCTAACTTCCGGTAATGGTCGGGGTTTTTACCTCGACGCTAAAATACTTCTCAGGTCGCTCTGGATAACATAGCGATACAAATAACGACTTCGAGCATGAGACAAGTTACCAATAAAGACGTTCAGCGCTGAGTTCCAGTGAGTGCAATAGCGCGTAAGCATACAATTTAATACAAACAAAAACGTCAAGTGTGGCGTAAAAAAAGGGGGTTATGTAATTGAAGTTTCATTTTACTTGTTAAAATGTACACGGATAAAAATGTGTGATTTTTAATTGAAATAATCAAATGTACAATTGAGAAAATTGGGTCTGTTTAAGTGCTGTTGTGCTTTACGTAATGTATATGATTGGTAAAGCACAACAGCACTTAAACAGGTGCAATTTTCTGAATTGTACATTTGATTACTTCAATTAAAAATCACCAATTTTTATCCGTGTACATTTTAACAGGTAAAATGAAACTTCAATCATATAACCCCTTTTTTTACGGCACACTTGACGTTTTTGTTTGTAATCCGTGTACCTTTTTTACGGCTGTGGTGTCGCGCTATAAAGGTTTATGCATGCAGTCGATTGTTGAATGCAAGAAGAATGGATCTGGAGTTTGCTGAATGGCATTGTTCCCTAAATACAATGGTTAAAACAATGTAAAATAATCAAAATGATCGTTTAGGGTCCCGTAACTCCGGAATGGATCGACCAATTGAAAAAGTGGTCCCTGTAAGGTTGAAGCCCATGGAAATTTCTGGCTCAGATCATGTTTCAGATTTTAGGTAGGTGCAGTAGTTTTTTATGAAACTGTGTCAGCCAAGAAGAACAAGAACCAGAACAACAACAACAAGAAGTGAACAATTTACAAATTTACGTGTGGCTTCCTACGTTTACTCTTGCACGGAATTGCATAAAAGTTGGTGTAAAGTTTGGAAGGGTTGCTATCTACTATCTGGCCAAGTTTGGTCGAAATATATTGAATAGAAACGGAGAAATTAATAGTTTTAGTTTTGCAGGAGAGAGGACTTCAATCATCGCCGTGTACGATAACGCTCAATACAGGCACGGATTATTCTACGATATGACTTCTGGCTGGTTTGCAGAGTTCACTTGGCTTTGCAAATTTCACATAGATTTGCAAATCCGAAGTCGGAGAACGCACGATATTTCATCCCTTGTGGGACCCCTCGACCCTCACCGCGTTCTCGTATCATCATGAACCGGCCTTGACCAAAAACATCCTTTAGCGGTCTTGGCTTGACGCCTGCATCCCACACAGCCTACAAAAAACGCAAGAAAAAATCCGATGAATAAATAAATAAAAGCGAACCATTCTTCTGTTACCCAACGGCATCTGCGGTACTTGGTAGGCAGAAGCAAGCACGCCGGCGAAAATAGCTTTCCGGACGCCATGTTTTTGGATAGCCCACAAACTCACCTGGACGTTGGGACGGCAGTGGTGTTTATCGTCGTTGCCTTAGTTACCTGGACTTATTATGAAAACCGCAGCCTACCGCCCGGGCCATGGGGTTTACCCGTTATTGGTTACCTTTTTTCCCTAGACCGGAAACGGCCGCTGGAGGAACAATTTCATGAACTTTGCGAAAAGTATGGACCCGTCATGAGGTGAGTAGGCTTACAGACTTGAGAACTCTTGTTTTCTTTCCGGAAACGTACACCTTGCTCGACTTAAAACTGGAAAAAAAACCGGCCAAAAAGATGCAGTAAAGATTTTAAGAACCTTCACAGGTCTTAAAATCGAAATCGGAAATCGAAACTACAAATCGAAATTACTTCGTCGTATCGATTTGCAGAAAGAAAATGAAAATTGGTGCTTTTATGAAATCTGTTATTCATGCGTTTTAGCACTCATTCAACTCCTTTCTAACAATTTCGGTCTCGGGATATTAAATCTGGAAAGGATTTTTTTGTGCTAAAACTCGGGGCATTATGATTTTAAAATTTCAGTGAAAATAAGCCTAAAGTGAAAACTTAGGCTACACAAGCCGGCACTTGAAACCGCCGGCACTTAAAAGCAATATGTTCATGTTTCCTGGTTATGACATGAACACCCGCTGCCTTTTAACCAATAACGGTTAGCAACTCAAATGTGTGCTTTCTAATGTAGCAAGCAGTAACTGATGGCAACCAGCAGTTAACCGCCAGCACCCAAAACTGTCATTCAGACACATGATGGCGGACATGAGGTGCAGTCGATGTTCGAATCAGCTCTCACATTCGGGCAAGATACTCAGGTGTTCATCGCCTCTATGCAGAAATTACTATCATATCGGATGCGTAAGTGTGCAGAAATCCTCTTTTAATAGAATGACGGCCGAGGAAATCAGTAAGTGGATTTGTAAATCGTGTAAGTTGAGTGCCGTATCGACGGAGCTTGGAGGTGAACAAGAACCCCCTTATTACGAAGCTGAAAATTGCAATTTATTGGTGGTTGGAACGGAACTGAGTGCAAATAATGAGCAGTTTGGTTTATCTACTACAAATGTAAATGCCGTTACGGCCAAATGTTCTGGTGATACTCAGAAAATGCTGGAAAGTGAAATTGCAAAATTGGACGAGTCCATTACACCCCCGCTAAAACAAACGCCTGCAAATACCTACGTGGGAGTGGTTAGTGACGTCATGGTTGTGCCCCAGGAATGTGCGCGTCAAAATGACGTAGCTCTCGACGCTGCGGATTCTTCTCGGGATTCCCCCCAGCATTCGCCTCCAGTTTGTGAAAAAAAATGAAAATAAAAAATGCAGGTTGATCGCAGATTGTGTTTTGTGCTGTGATGCTATAACTTTCGAAATTAAGGATGTATTTTTAGATGACGAAGATCCAGTTGGTCAAATCAAAACAAAACAAAATAAAATAACCAAGAAATTTTTTCTGGAAAAAAATCAAAACACAAATGGTGACGTGTGTTTGTGTAATTCATGTTTCAAGAAGTGCATGGAAACCAGTGACAGGAAACCTTGTGAAAGTGCTAAAGAAAGAAAAAATTCTGATTTTGAGGCTGTGCTAATAAACAAAATTGACTGCCTTATGGAATGTGTTAAGACGACTGCCGGACTGGCACGGATTGAAAACGAACTGATGTTCGGAGGGATGGACGCGGAATTGGAGAAGCTAAATTTAAATCTCAGGGACATAAATGCGAAATTAAGCGAAAGCG
Organism: Lithobius niger; assembly: GCA_023313725.1. Lineage (NCBI taxonomy): Eukaryota > Metazoa > Arthropoda > Chilopoda > Lithobiomorpha > Lithobiidae > Lithobius > Lithobius niger. The sequence goes on along the minus strand of JAHWFP010072122.1, from coordinate 10,174 downwards.
CTAATGTACAGACAAATGTATGCAATGATATGACTACAAACAGTGCACGTCAATCTGCATCACCAAATGCTAGTTCTACCGCAAAAACTAGAAACTTTGAGAACTTGTTTCTTGACACAGTTGATAAAGTGCAGGACTCACATCGTGCCAGCTTAAGTCTTCTGGGAGAAAAGCTAGAAAATGTGATACTGGAAAACAACTTAGACCTACTTACGTATTTAGACCAAAAGTTAAACAAGAGCAACACTACAGGAAGCAGTAACTGTATGGAGGAAGGTAATTTCGTACTTACTACGTACCTTGCAAAACAACCAAGTAGACCAGTGGAGCTGATCTCTTCACACTTGGATGCCGTCCAAGAGAAAAATAGAAAAAACTCTAAAGACGTGGAAAATTGCAAATTGAAAGACGTACATTCAAGCGACGTATTTCCAACATCACAAGCACTGCACAAAAATATTACACTGCGTAAGAAATCCGCCAAGCCTTCTTGCTTAGCTGGGAGGGCATCACCGGCTACGTTGAGGAGATTGGAAAAATCAAATCCAACTACAGGTAATCTTCCTAAAATAACTGATATCTCAACCTGTGGACGACCCCCGTATAAGCAAACAGCAAATACTGGGAGATTTGGGAATAAGGACGATTTTGTGCCGGGTGAACTTTTTGTGATTGGGGATTCACACGCTAGGAAGATAAAGTTGAAGGCCCGGAACTGTAAAACATTTGTATACCCTGGGGCCAAACTGGAAAATATCACTGAGCAACTACCAAGCATCTTGAGCAGAGCATCTTCCTCCCCCACGATTGTGGTTTTTGCAGGTAATAATAACTATCCCGAGGATTCGCCTCAGACAATCATTGAAAAAATGACTGAATTAATAAAAGTTGTAAATCAATGCAGAGCGGCAGCGAAAATATTCATTGTGGGCCTGTTACCAAAAGAAAAATTTAAACTGGAGATCCTGTGGAAGCTCAATATGACATTAAGAGAACTTTGTGTAAAAATGGGCTGCTCACTTGTGGACGTTTGTGGTGTGATCCTGAATCTTAGAGGCTTAGCGAGTGATGGAGTTCATCTTACTTCCAAGTGTAAGTCTTGTGTGATGCAGGTGTTAAACGAGTTTATAACCAGGCAGAATGACACAAACGTCAACAGCCAGGGAAACTTTTAAAAAATAATGGGACTTGCCATACATCTAGGCTGTTATGTTTCCCGGAACAAATTCATGGAACGCCACCATGCAATATCATTAGATGTTCTCTGGTAAATGCCAGAAGTATCAAGGGCAAATTGCCTTTGCTTAAGTGCTTGCTCTCTGGTGACAATATTGATATGTTATTCATCGTGGATACTTGGTTGGACGAAAGTGTCTCTGATCAAATGTTAGTACACGGCCTGCCGTATGGGGTGCTTCGTAGGGATAGAGGGTCATTGGCAGGGGGAGTTTTGGTGATTCATAAAATTACAATACCTGTTTCTCTGGTGGCCGTTTCCACAAATGTCGAGGCAATGTGTTTCGATGTTGGGCATCATGTTTGTCGAGTAAACTTAGGATATATCCCACAAAACTCTGTCCTCGAGGATATTACAAACATGGTTAAGTTTTTTGGGGAAAATTTATCTGCTTTAGTTCCAAACGTAGTGGTGGGGGATTTTAATATGTCAAAAATTGACTGGAAGACATGGACGTGTTGTTCCTCGTCTCAACAGATTTTTCTGAATGGTGTTTCGAAACTGGGTTACACACAGCTTGTTGAGGAACCAACCAGAGGCAAAAGGATCTTGGACTTGGTCATGGTGGATGTTGAAAGAGTTGTGATTGATGTCGTGGTAGATGATGTCATTGGCACCAGTGACCACAACTCTGTCTCGTTTGGAATTGTTGGACCGGAGGGGGTACGTTCTAGGGAACCATCAAAAATTGGGCAGTGTAGCAAAATAAACTTTAAGCTTCTGAAACATAGATTGGGTTTAACAAACTGGGATTCAATCCTTGGGGATGAGGTTGATTGTGATGGTTTGTGGGTTGCTTTTCACTCCTATCTTGTTGCTGTTGTGCAGGGTTGTACCACTGTGAGGCAGATGCGAGGGGCATCAAATTGGGCATATCCTGGATATATTCGGAGGCTTTTTGTAAAGAAACTACGACTGTGGAGGAGGTACAGAACCAACAAATGTGCCAAAAGTCTTTCTGCATACAAGTCTCATTGCAGGCTGGTGTTAGACTCCTTAACTGGATTCGAAACTAAGAGGGAATTACGTGTCATTGCAGAGGGAAATCCTTCATCGCTCTTTAAGTTCCTCTGAGAAAAGACTAGCGCATCTCGTAAGCTTCCACCCCTATATATGAATCAAAAACTGTTGACTGACGATTTGGCTAAGGCTGATTTACTAAATAAAACATTTGTGGCAAATTTTACCAATGACAATGGCATTCAACCGGCTTCTAACATTGCTGTGGCACATAAATTTTGCAGTGTGGCAGTCGATAATAGTATGATTGCCTCTGCCCTTTCCCAGGCAAAAAACAGCAAAGCTGTGGGCCCTGATGGCTTATCAGCTTTTTTATATAAGCAAATAGCTAATGAGATAACGTATCCGCTAAAGAAGATTTTCAATAAATCCTTGAAAACGGGTAAATTGCCTAAGATGTGGAAGACTGCAACTGTCATTCCAATCTTTAAGAAGGGGAATGCAGCCCTACCAGGCAATTATAGACCAGTTTCGTTGACATGTGTTCCCTGCAAGATATTGGAGAGGATTGTGCGTGACAAAATTGTATCTTACCTCAGAAGTGAGGATCTCTTGGATAATGACCAATTTGGGTTTCGGGCTGGTAGATCGACTACACTTCAGTTGCTGGTCAGTCTCGATGATTGGTCGATGCATTGTGATGCAGGGATATCCACCGACGTCATTCTTACAGATTATGCTAAGGCATTTGACTCGGTGTCCCATAGTAAACTGTGTTTAAAGCTCTCAAACTTGGGTATTGGAGGTGTCCTCTTGAGGTGGATTGGCGATTTTCTTGAGGGTAGAACCCAGGTGGTGCGTGTGGGTAAGTCTGAAGCACCGCCAAGAGAGGTCACTAGCGGGGTGCCCCAGGGGTCGGTTTTGGGCCCACTACTATTCTCCCTCTACATCTCGGATCTGCATTCTAATGGAAATGGCACATGTATGCCAAAGTTTGCGGATGACATCAAGCTGTATCGTCACATTATTGACCAGGTCGACCATGAGAAATTGTGCGACTCCCTGCATTCACTAGAATGCTGGTCGAATGTTTGGCAACTAGCTCTTGCGGGCGATAAATGTAAGGTGTTCCATGTGGGATCTTCAAACAAATTTAAAGTATATGAAATTGCAGGTCAGAAACTAAAACATGAGTTGACATGCAAAGACCTTGGTGTGTGGTTTTGTAGCAGCTTAAAGTGGTCTACACATTGTGCTCAAATTGTCAAATCAGCCCGACAGAGATCTGCTATTGTCCGTCGATGCTTCTCGTCTGGGGATCGCAAGACGCTTTTCTGGGCATTCTGCGTTTTTGTTAGACCCATCCTGGAATACGCCTCTCAGGTCTGGTCGCCAAATCTTGTAAAGGACATAAATCTGGTTGAGTCGGTCCAGCGATCATTTACGAAGAGGCTGCGAGGTTTATCAAATTGTTCATATAAGGAACGTCTGCGATTGTTGGGGGCTGACACGCTGGAGTTGCGCAGGCTCAAACTTGATTTAACACTGACCTTTCTGATGCTTCATAGCATAGTGGATTTTAATTACGGATATTTTTTTGAGCTTCGAAAAGATAGTGTGACTAGGGGGCACTCGTTGAAACTGGTGGAGAGGAGTTTCTCCACGACATGTCGGCGCCAGTTTTTTTCGTTTAGGGTTGTGAAGGCCTGGAACTCTTTGCCGAATCATGTGGTAACGGCCACCAGTGTTGCATCTTTTAAGGCAAAACTATCAAAGTTAAATATCCATCTCCTGTCTTATACCCATTACTCATTAGATTAGTTTGGCGGGTCTTTTTTATTTGAACAACCATCTTTTGTCGTTTCATCATTCTTTTAAATTTTGTGGGCGGGTGTAAGTGACCTTTTATCGGCCCTGCTCTGTCCTGTCGTGATTTTTGTTCTGCACGACAAATGAATTATTTATTTACAAGAATAACGTGTTATATAGGGCAGTGACACGACGTAGTATTATTGTATATAACTCTATGGTTGAGCCAGTAACTGGGTTAGCTGCAAGGTGCACTGGTGGGGGAAAAGCAGAGCGTCTTACTGAAGCCAATGCTATTAGACAGGATTTCTTAGGCCTAAAACGCGCGATTTTTGTCGATTTGTTGACAGTTGCTGACATTTTTAAGCAAGTGGAATCTTTATTTTCCGATTACAACCCTCGTAGCATAAGGAATTGGCGAAAACAACGGTTTTTAAGCCTACGAAATCCATTCTCAAAACACTGGCTTGACTAGCAGTGCCGTTGGTTAACCCACCATTTCAATCTAGTGCCCCTTGCAGGTATCTCTGTTGTAGGCAGGTTGACGTCACATCACGCTGCTCTATAGTATTTGTGGTGTGACAGATTTATGTCTCACTTTTTCTGTATTAAATGGCTGGATGATGAAGGTCCAAACTTTTTCTGTGCCTGAGGAAATCCGTACACCACAGGACACCCATTTAAACTTACTGTTATTAAAATTAAAATAGATTATAGAAAGTTTTACTTCTCAAACCGTGCGGTGCAGCCATGGAAATTCGGTAGTTATCCGATTTGGGGCACCACGCCAAATTACTTAATGTTTGTACTAACCGACGCTATTCTTCATCCTAACACCATTCCGCGTTAAAAAAACCAGGCGAAACATGTATAAAATTCTCAAAAACTTATTCAAAAGACGTAAAATGCTAGTCACAAACACGCTAAAGCTACGGCGGTAGCAGCCATTTTGGGAAGTCTTTGATTCGGGAAGCAGGGTAGCCGGAAAACCCGATTTACACCACAACAAAAGTTTTGGTGGACAAATTTTCGGGTGCGGTTTCTGTGTTTTATGTTTAGCCGCAGCGAGGCACGTAATTTGGAGGAAAAAAAATTTATTTTCGTCTTTTACGTCTCTTTATCATAATTTCGAACATAATTCAGAAGAAAAGAAAAATTTCCGTAAACTTTTAGTGAGGTACAAATCGGGTTTTCTGGCTACCCAGCTTCCCTCACAATATGGCTGTCCCCGCTGCCACTTAGCGTGTCTGCGGTTAGCATTTTTTTACGTCTTTTGAATAATTTTTTTGAGAAATTTGTACAAATTTTCCCTGGGTTTTACAACGCGTAATGATGTTAGGATGAAGAGTAGCGTCGGTTCGTTCAAAAATTAAGTGATTTGGCATTGTGCCCCTAATTTAGATAATTACCGGAAATTCCTGGCATCCGAGTTGGTCATGTTGGCTAATGCCGAGGATTTTAAAAGGTCTCAATAAAGTTGATCTTTCCATATTTTTGAAGAGTTTTTAGATTTTTGCTGCCTCATAAATACATCAAAACTTCTATGCACTGGTATTATGTAGTGACGCCACCTACTTGGCCTAGCAAATTGTAAGTCGTAGTTTTATAATAAATAGAGACTGATAACACTTGTTTACTGCACAATTTTCACATATTTCATTTAACCTTCGAACAATTACTCGGTGGGATTAGCTTGGCGAAAGAGCTTGGCGTTTGATATCGCGACTTTACACGGCCGAAAAGCTTGGCGGGAATCATTAACAACTTTTGTTTTGGAGTAGATTAATTATTTACAGTAAGGAGTATGTATTTATTTATATGGGCTAGCTGCACTAATTAGGTCAACTGTACTTAGTGGCAGGTTTCACTTATTATTACCGCTGACGAGTGACGATTTACTTACTAAACAAATTTTGCAAAACCCACTATCTGCCTTAGTAAGGTATAAATTACTTTCCATAGTAAAACACTTATACTATTTCTCGAAACGTCATTACAGCGCAGAATGTTTTTGCCTTTTGTTTTTCGTCATATTTTCCGGCACTTCTGATTGGGGCTGCTTTAGGATGTCTATCCATCCCCCGCGAACTGCAGTCCACCCCCCCCCCCCCACAGTTTTTACTGGGCACTGCCAAACATGTGCGTTCAATATACGGTTCGTGCGCGACGTTGTAATTAAAATGCAGTCCCAAAATGAGTAATGAGTTCATAACAAAGTAAGTATGGTATTGCGATTATTTTTTGTATTTGCATGTAACTTTCTGGACTGTGCCGTATCCAGCACTCTTCTTCTTGGAATTTCCTGGTCATTAGACGCAGACTATACGCCCACAAACGTTAGTGCCAGTTGGTTTGACACATACTTTTGAGGTACGAATTTCATCTCCGTACTCATTTCTTTCAGGCATCCAAAGCTAAATTTGATTCACTAAATTTTATTCCAAATTAGAATAAAATTGGAAACGTTATCGTTTTCCAATCAAAAAACACTCTCGCAAAAAACAAACAGACAGACGCACAAAATCGAAATTCAGTCTACTACTAACTTTAGCGCAAAAGCCATCCAATCGTACCTCTTCACCGTTTCCTTGGGGGGGGGGGGGGGTTGTTCCTCCTGAATGTCATTGGTGTCGACGGCCCGAGGGGTCCGACAAGCATGTAAATCATGACAACCGTCTGATTTACAGATTGGTAAATCAATAAATCAGTAAATCAGTAAATCAAGGGTAAATCAAGGGTAAATCACTGGTAAATCAATAAATCAAGGGTAAATCGTGTAAATCAGTAAATCAGGAAATCATTGTAAATCAGTAAATCAGAAGCAAATCAGTGAATCATGGGTAAATCAAGAGTAAATCACTGTAAATCGTGCAAATCAGTAAATCATTGTAAATCAATAAATCAGAAGCAAATCAGTAAATCAGTAAATCAAGTGTAAATCAAGAGTAAATCACTGTAAATCGTGTAAATCGGTAAATCGTCCTAAATCAGGAAATCACTGTAAATCAGTAAATCACTCGTAAATCAAAGATAAATCAGTAAATCAAAGGTAAATCAGTAAATCAAGGGTAAATCATTAAATCAAAGTATGCCAGTAAGTCAAAAGGTAAATCAGTAAATCAGTAAATCAAGCGCACTACTCAAGCCTTTGTCGGACCCCTCGCGACGGACACTTCCGGTCCGACACTTGCTTGTTGATTGTCGCCATCTTGATGATGTTTGTCGCCATTTCCATCGTCCATGAGACATTGCGCGCCAATTAGGCGATATGTCTGTCCTCCTGTCCGGAGTTTTTCAATGTTTGCAGTAGGTACGCATCTATGATAAGATCTAAATTCGGGGTTTGTTTTATATCTCTGTAACGTGGCGTGGCGCAGTGGCAACCCGGACCACTGCACTGTGACTGAGGTTGGCGTAATGACCTAGCTGTCGACAAGCCATTAAGCCTCAATTCCCCACCCTCTTCCCTCGTACCACTCCTCGGCAAGGTCTTGTTGGAGCCAATGACGGACGTCCCCGGGGACCCTGAGCAAACCACGGCGTTGCAAGTAGGTAGCATCGTCGTCTCGAGACCAAGAGAATACCGATTCGAATCCCACGACTGACACAAGTGACATGTTAACAATAAAAGCCACCGGGTTAATTAATGCAGTAGAGGGTTAAGTTCTCGCTTCGCTCGCCCAATTAAAGACTAGAGAAGAATATTGGTTTATTGAATCAGGCAAATCGGTACAAAACTCCGTATGTGCCCTCACCCCACAAGAGCTAATGCTCGCGTGTGGTGTGTTGGCTACCATAATAAAAATTAACTTAAAAATACAAGAATTACAAATGTCAACATATGAAACAGTTGCAAAGTTTGGGTGCATCGTAGATAAAAAAAAAATTACAATAATAGCAGTATACTACTGTTATAAGCAAATGTTAAAATTTGTATTAGCTATTTTTACTAGCATTTTATTTACTATTTGTATTACTATTTTAATACTATTTTAAATTACTATTTTTAATAATAGCGACTGCAAAGTTACTATTATTAGCAAATGCAGTTATTACAATCAATATTAATAAATGCAAAGTTAAGGTACATCATAGAAAAAATAACCACAACAGCAAATATAAATAAACATGCTACAAATAATCAAAGAAAATCAAGATAACAAAAAGTGCTTAAAGTATTTTTCAGCTTATAACTTTAAATACATTTTCAAGGGCCACAGTACTGATACCCAGTAGCCACCGAAACAGGTATTTCTGGAAACGATGAATTTCAGTAATATCTTTTATGTAGTTGGGTATGTTATTGTAAAATTTGCTTTCAAGGTAATAGCTGCATTTATGCAGTCTTTCTTTTGTAACTTTAGGCTGAATGACAAAATTATTAGATTCGCTCCTCGTGTGGTAAGAATTCGTCACAAAACGAGTTATAGCATGTTTATTAATTCTGCGGAAGTTAATTAAGACTCTGTAGTTAGATTGATTAAAATTAGGTTCTGGATCCCTTATCTAATCGAAAGAGAACTAATGCTAAACCGGCTAACTTTAAGTTTACTACGGATGGGAGAACGTGAAGAGCTAAGCTTGTGCAAATACATCGAAGCAACTCCCTTACGTTCACGTATAGCCTTAACTAGTGTTTTTTTTTTTTTGGGGGGGGGGGGGGTTTTTTTTATTAATTTATTTATTTATTTACGTATTTTTTTTAGTTAAGTTTTTTTTTCTTTTTTTAGTTTGCAACTTGGAAGTTACCGTACGATTATTTTAGACGATTTCGCATCAATCAAAGAAGCGTATGTCAAAAAAGCAGAGGTGTTTTCCGATCGCCCAGGTGGCCGAGT
>JAHWFP010072121.1:0-22409 GCA_023313725.1 Lithobius niger | reverse complement strand
ATACAGTCTACGATACAATCTTCACGCTAATGGGCCACGACAGACTCAGTGACAAATTACATCGCCATGCCAATTTTGCATTTTAGAAACTTTTTTCTTGCAGCACTTAACAAGATGATTAGGGCCAAATTTTATTTAAACATTAACAAATGGACACTAAACAGGGTACACTCTCAATTGAAACAGCTGCAAATACCAAACCACCAAAAACTGTTACTTACTTAGGGGGCCTCACGTCCAGCTGAGAAATTCTTTGCAATCAAATAAACATGTTAGTTATGTTATATGTTGTGTTATGTTTGCTTGAGTACCACTAATTGAATATAGTCTAAATAGTTCGTGAGGCAAAGTTGTGGTTTCTGTAAAACAGAATGATTTTGAGTTGCGCTACGTAAATCCTATATGAAAGAAACGTATCCAACTTGGACTTGAAGCTAAATATTGTCGTGAAAAATCGATAATAATCTCGTAAATACCATTTCAGAATGTCTACTTACAGCGTTAAATCTTCACATCAAGGCAAGGTTTTGTAGCTTAATAACAGTGTAACTTTTTTTACTGGATGTACGGACCTTTTACCTTCAGAAAAAATAAAAAGCTTTATTTTTTTTAAATTTACAATTCTCACTTGTTTCCATATTAAAAATGTATCACTGACTGGAGCTAGTATTTCGATTGTGTTTGCTGGTCGAGTGATGTGACTGCATCTTGTGTCCCAATACGATCATAAAATTGAGTGGATGGAATTTTAATTTCATAAAAAAAAAAAACATTCTTCCCACGCCGAGAAAATAATTCATGCGCCAAAATAAAATTTTCTTTTCTTTGGTTCAAGTAGCCTAGCCAACTTTTAGCATGGAAATATTGAGATTTCTACTTAATGGATTAAGTCAGTGATCGTGCCGCTCTTTCCGTTTAAAGATCAGTGCCTGGATCTTGCCTAGTGGAGCTACCGTACTTTCAGAATAGGCCTGCTGCTATTTCTTCTACGATCTGTTACATGATCTTGAAATATTGTCATACAACTGATTTTTTCCCGAGGATGTGCTGTGCGATCTGGTAAATTATTGACTGGAAAATGTTCCGTTTAAATGGACGTCTTTAAGACAAAAGCAGAATTGATTCAACTTGATTTTTTAATTGTTTGAACTATGTTGTAATTTCATTATCCTTTAGCGGGGATAGCCGGAACAGATTGTTGCCACAGTATAGTTTCCAACGAATTTTTAGAAGGTCTTCATGATACACACCTCACAATTAATCAAAAGGCAGAATTCGATCCAAGAGCGTTACGGATAGACCAACGTCGGTTCGATGTGTGGTGTGTCCCGTGCTTTTTTATTTTATGATATCGTACGCTCCATAACTTGCACAATTGTAAAAAACGATCAACGATAGACATATCCCATATCACCACACTTTGCAGTGCGTGATGTTCACATTACCACACTAAAGTGTGGTGATATGGATGTCATGCAGGGTAAAGTGGGGTGATACCACATGACGTGACTGTGAGTTGAGTGACCTAATTTTTACATGACGAAGTTTCCGTGATGTGTGTGCAACCTGATAAAAGATATCAGTCCGTTGAATTAAATAAAACGTTTCTCCTGCATTAGTCCAAGCAAATTAGTTTTTCGTCCAGACTTAATTACTAGAGAATTGATCTTTTATCAGGAACGTTTGTGTACTAATTATTTTCTAGAAGTATAGAAAAATTCGCTTTGGGGAAAAAGTTGCCATCTTGGAAAATGACCGCTTAATAAAGTAACATTAACCGTAACTGCGGGGTAGTCAAGCCTACAGGAAAACATCCCGTACAAGTGATGTAGGGAACAGTGTAACAAACAACTTTGCTTATATTAGAACAATTTTTTCTGTAAAACAACTAAATGAAGCAGGTAGAGCCAGTTGAATACTAATTGAACGTATTTCAAAGTGCCTCATTTTCTATACGATTTATTAACGCCTGTATACTTTAATTTCAGTTCCATTACCCATACTATACATCTATATTAAAGCAATATCCAGCCTGCCTTGTAACCTTCCGCCTGCCTCACAACACCCACGCGACGATCACATCCGCGTATTTACCACAGCTAAGGTCAACTGAGACGGTAGCTTCGTTCCTCGCAGCGAAAAACGTAGCTACTGTCTCAGTTGGCATTGCGCCTAATAGTCCAGCTAGCGTGAACCCATTGATTGTGTCGTCAAAAACCGGAATGATTCGTGTATCTTAAAATCACAATTTATAATTTTCTAGACTAGTTTCATATAATTTTGTTTCGGCGATCTATTGGAATAATTAATTTTAATTTTTACTGCATTAGCCTTCTAGATTTTTGATCTCGTAGCAATTACTAGCAAACGATTAAAATTAATACTGCGCGCACACAGATAAAACTTCCAAGGTCACTGTAAGGCGCATGATGCATCATTTATGTTCGGGACGAAAGTAAAGAAAGTTAGTAATATTCAACAGAAAATCTCCTAGACGCCACATTTTAAAACGAATTTTTAGCAAGGGAAAGACTAACGGTAAGTAAATAGACCTTCGGGGCCGTACTTCACGTGGAGGATCGCGAAAAATGGCGCTGGGAGGTATATCCCTTTAATGCACTCAGGCTGCGTTTATGTCGCCAAATATCATTTCTCTAGTATTTAATTCCGGGTTTGCCCTTTTTTTTTTTGGCCTAATTTGCTTGGCCTACGCCCTTTTTTTTTTGAAAGAAAAACCCACCATCAAGAAGGAAAACACGCCCTGCTCAAATGGTAACTGCCGCTAACCTGACTGCATCAATACAAAATTATGCAAACGTGGCGATGTAATGTTTACATAAACAACACAGGCTATGAACTTTCAATTTACCCCAACAATTTTGTTTTTCATTTCGAAAGTTCGGAACCGTGCGGTAAATTAGTTATACCACGTGGGACGAACTGTAGGGCGCAGATTGGCCGTGTAAGGAGTATCGCCCATCGGCTCATAAAGCCGATGGGCGATATCCCTTACAAGGCCAATCTGTTCGAACCACGTCTTAATGGCGTTTCGACCTTCAGCCCTCGACATCATCTTGACGTAGTTCTCACAGATTGGCCATGTGCGAAATATCGTCTGTCGGGTGATAAATCCCATACAGTTCGCCAGGGGTGGTATAACTATTACTTATTAGTTGTTAGTTAGGTCAGTTGTATTAGGTTAGGCCTGGGAAATGAGTTTCAGTTTACGTTTGGACAGAAACATGCAAACAGAAACATGGGGGGAAAAAAACTGTTGTGGCGACGTTTTTTTCATTGATCACTCCTGGACCCTGCGAATGACGGTTAACATGGAAGATTTGGACTGCGGCGAAGCACTTGTGAATTTTTTGAGGCCTTGTGTCCTTCTGGGTTTAATTTGGGGCGGAATGCTCCTGAAGACCGTTTTTTTTTTTTTAGGACTAACAATGGCCACCACTGAAGTGTTTGAAATCGCCACATTCTGAGCAAGGTTACATTGAGAGAAAAAAAGCTATTAGAAATTATATTTAGAAAGCATTTATTGTGTCCGCGGCCCATCTTGAGTTCGCTCCAGAATGAACGCAAATAATCGATTGTACGTTTTTGTTCGCAGAGTGCCTTGTTGATATCCAAAGTAGTTACAAAAACAATGGCGGCCGTCGATTAGAGCCGCCCCCTCCAGGAAGACGTAGCCGATCACAAAATACTGTAGGACTCAAGATACACCGCGCACACAATAACGAATTCTGTTTATGGCAGAAAGCACAAAAAAAAAAAGGTAGGGCTGCTTTAAAACAAATTACCTTTTCCTTTTCAACGAGTACTGTAGTTAATACGTTTTGTTTGCAGATCACGTTGAGTGAATGGATTTTTTTTAATTAAAAAAATGTGCCCTATACAACTTTTTATTTCAGTAACCTCCCGCGCTCCCTTCCGCTTTAGGGTCGGATTGAGAAGGGTCGGGACTCCCCGGGAATGTACTGCAGGGGCCTCGGAGCCCTTCGCAAGGGGTGGGGGGGGGAGGGGGAGCAGGATATTCAGACTCGGGAAGGCTGTCTATGTGAGTGTTATAAGATTTTCCAGCGGGGTCCGGGGAAGAGCGTCAAATTGTCGTGAATTTGATACGTTTTCTAGCAAATTACAAATGCAATTTTCATACGAGTTCATTTGAAAGTTTTCAAAATCAATATTTTTATTTGTAAAACAAAGAGGCCCCTGAGTTGGGGGTAGAACCAGCATATTTTAAAGAAATCCGCGTGAATTTGAAACGTTTTCCTGCAACTCAAGATGCAGAACTTTCATACGAATCATTTAAAATTTAAAAAGAAATGTTTCTTCTTTTAAACATGGGCCTCCTTTAGTTGGGGGGGGGGGGGCTACCCCGGTTTTCCTTAGATTCCCAGGCACCTCAGTCCGCTACTGTCCTGCTTCTTTTCCTATAAGAAATTTAAGCAATGTGGTAAAGAAGAGGGAGATACTAAGACCCCGTCCGCACTGGGCAAAAAGTTCGTACCCCTGAGTGGCGTCCACACTGAGCCAAGTTTCGATGCCAGACCTGGAAAGATCTTTCACGTCCTGGTCAAAACCATGAATTCTGATACTGATCCCGGCTCCATGTTTCAGTGTGGATGCAGTCGGTTTGCTTGTATGCATTTCTGGGGAACATCTTGACAGAAAGCATGAGCGCGTAACAAGAGCGCGTAACAAGAGCGCGTAACAAGAGCGAGATAAAAGGAAAGCAGGCAGGCAGGCAAGGACTACCTATATTATTTTAAAAGACTTAACGCTCGGTTTCACGTAGCATGCTAGACGCGTCGTCCAAGCGTTGCGGCTGAACTGAAAGTACGAAGAACGAAAAACCCCAATCGTAGCATTGATTAGTGTTAGCGGGATGCACAAAAACGTGATATCTTCTCATTATTGGATTTACCGGTGTTGCAGCGCTAAACGAAGATTATTTTAAGGTAATGGTGACTATTCTTGAAGTCTTCGGACGATTTATGCCACGTCAAAGGATCGTTTAACACATTTTTAATGAGAATTGAAAACGCCGTAGCGTATCATACAGTACAATACACACGTACCTTGGTTGCTCTTCTGCTTGAAATTCATGAAATTAAACCTCCGGAGGCTTTTTTTTTTGTCGTCGAGTGAACCAAGAGGTACGTTGCATGAAGCCATTGTTGTTAAATTTTAATAATTTGGTGTCAATGCAGTGTTTTAAATTTAAAATCCCCTTATCGCGTGTCACACGTACCTTTCACAGTTCAGTCCACATGCTAGAGCAGTTCATTTTTGGGGTGTAAGTAGCGCGACTGGTGGCTGAATCGGTGGCTAACTGGACGACGCGTCGAATTTCTAACGTTAAGCCTTTACATCCAGGTAACTTGGGCAGGCAGAGGGGAGAGGAGAAAGACATATTGACAGCGCTCAAAATGTTGTAGCGAGAGAAAAAGAAATTAAAGCCCGGCACCCGACCGCGATGTCGGGGTCCAAGTTGGCCTGGGTATGGGAAAGACGGGTATCGGGATTTTTTTTTGTGTGCATGGCTTGACAGTCGGGAACCCAGAACCCAAACGCTGCATTCGGGATGCAGTTTGTGGCGAGCTTCGCTTGACTCTAGGAGATTTCTTGTTACAACTCTCATACTTTTAACAGACATACTGTAGTCGTCCGGACTGTTAGAATGAGTCAACAACAAGGATTTTTTTTCCAGTTTTATGTTCGCTTTCATATTCTTAGCAGTCTCGACCGAACCCTCTTTTCGTTTGCATCGTTTGCGAAGTTAATCCTTCATTGCTTGCCTCCGCCCCAACGTTTGCGATACGAACGGATATAAAAAAAAAATTGAAGCTCTGCACCATTTTTTTACCGAATTTCTGTCGATCAAGGGAGAGATCATCCCCAAATTTAAACTTAACTGTAGAAAGTCTTTCTTTTCTCCCTTAGAGTGGTGCTAGTGTGGAATTCACTTGGCGACTGCTATGTCTCGGCTTCATCGGTGAACGTGTTACTTCTCGGTGACTGATCAAGTACTGTATAGCCTTAAGCCATTTCTGTTAAGACCTAAATATGCATATCTGATTTATTGTTGTTCAGTGTTTTGTGACTAGGGTGCCCCCTTTTTTCCCCCACATCCTTTTCGTTTCATTGTTTTAAGGACATTTTCATGCATTTTGATACTGTATTGTGGCTCTTAATCTGGGAATTCTGTTTTTCTTGCGGCAGGGAGTCAGTGGTACCAATTTGGTATCCTTCCCCCTCGCATTGCGCTTCTTACATGTGGCTAAACATTGCCCCAATTAATTAGGTTCTCTTCATCTATTACGGGGCTACTCCCTGCTCTTTCTCAATTCGGATTCTCCGCCAACCACTAAATCCCTCAAAATAAAATAAAAACTTCAAAATGGCTAAAACACACACGACCATATTAAGGACTTCTTCAGGTAACCAAACAACGAAGCCTAAACTTCTTATGCACTATTTGGAACGAAGATGAGCACTCTAATCTGCAAGAAAATAAGAATACATTAGCCAGCAGATGATTACCTTTCCTATTGATTCAGTTCATAAACAACGATTACAAAATAAATGAACTCGTTTGATGTTTCAGGTAAGATTTAACTGAACCGTAGTCAAACGGGGATGGAAAGACGATGTAGCGGCAGATGCTACGGCGGCTGAGGTGCTTGTAACATCGCCGACATCCGATGAAACTGGGTCTTGCTTATTATCACTCTGGGTTGACTTTTAGTAATCCTTATGCTAAAACAGCACAACTGCTACAGTACCGGCCTGGGGAATGGAGCATCGATGTCCTAATTAAATAGGCCTAACTAGCAATAAAAAGTGGGTAACGCTGCCACCAAGGTGGGAAAAGAGCTAGCTAAGTTAAATCGTAGAGAATTGTCTAACTGTTAACTTCCAGCAATTATCAAACTAGTGTACCAAGTGGCGTTTAAAACTCCTGGTTTTATTTTAAACAAACATGTTAAGATTATACTTTACATTTGGAATACTGTACACAACTTAGCTTTGGATTAAAAGCATGTTTTACGAATTTTACATTAACTTCATTCACTTGAACTTGGGTTTAGTTCGTTTTACAATTTCAAATAGAAACAGTGATTTTTAGGCAAGGGGATTTAAAGCAAAAGAACCCTCTAAATTACAAACAGCCTCGGCTGACTTATAATAGTAGACCTTACAGTTTTGTTTCAAAAGGGAACACCCAAAAGATCAAACCGTCCCCATCGGAATTCACATTAAAAAAGGGATGTACGCTCCATGAAGTACTACGCTTCTGCAAATCTAATTGACCCAATGGCCTTTGTTTACATTAGGTTAGATTAATCAGGGCCTTCGAAAACCCCAAGCCAAACTCAACCAAACTCATCCAGTTCGGAGGCAGAGTGAAGTTTGCTCATGGGCATTCTGTGTGTTTACGGTACCAAACTGCCTCCAGATAGTTGAGTTTGGTTGAGTTTGGATTGGTAGTTATTGAAGGCGCCCAATGAAAACGGTAAAATAAAAGCTGGTTTTTAGGAAGGGACCGTGAACCCTTACGTTATGGCCGTTAACGTCCTAAATGCCGATGGCTTAACAGACCATAATTTGCTTTCAAAGCTAAAGGTTTAATTTTTACACGGCCAGTTTTTGAGCCCCGACCGTTTGACCTGCTGTGGGACTTAGCCATTAAGTTAAACTATAAATTTTGAATTCAGAGTCCAAAAGATAAACTTTTAATGCCTTCCTCGTTTTAAGATCGTTTAAACGCCTAGTTCTTGTGAAGTGAAATTTGCTTGGACAACTCGCAGTATAAGGGATTTTTTCACACATATTTATTAGGTAAAAACCTGCACCGATTAATTTATAACGTATACGTTTTCCGTAAAAGTAAAATCGGTCACTAGTTTGACAACTCAGTTTGTGGTCAGAACTCAGAACGAACGGTGGAACAAAGGGCAGAAACATTAGTTTTACATTAGAAAAGATACTCTGCAATAAGTATACACAATGTAAGCATTATTGGTGGTAGCGAGCGCGCTCTTGGCCAGCTAACGTGGAATTTGAAGTTAACGTTTCGACGGTGGCGATGGCGGAAAGAGGCTGCAAATAACGAAACAGAAAATGAATGTACGAGCGAAGCAAACGCAAAGCCTATTAAAATTAATATGAAACGGAGCTTAGGCGGCCTACCTAAAATTTAAATGTGGAAAAAACCAGCAAAAAGCTTCACCCCAAAAGGCATAAAACCCAAACGCAGCCGAGTGAGTATTGCACCCATGTTTTAAAGGAACATTAGCAAATATTGCAAAATCATTAAAATGACAGTAAATATAAATTTATAATTAATTTCTATCCGCTCCGCCTTCAATAGGCCCAAAGTGCAGCGCCCGCCCCATGGCGCTGCAGTTATCACGATCAGTGGTAGCAACAGTCCTATCAAATTTTGGAACCCTCCACAATCAACTTCAAGAATGTCACCAGCAGCTAATTATTGTCTACAATTCGGCCATACTGTATACCATTTATGCACAAAATTTATTGTAACAACAGTCCCTTTGCACTATTTGTAGCCCACAATTATTGTATCGGGGCGCGTGAGCCTTTGAGATTTGATGGCCCGTCAGCCCGTTGTTATAGATGTGGGCTTTCCAATTTCCAGTCTCCAACCCTCAACACCTCTTTCCGACCACTAATTAGAAATTGCCCCCGAATTCACCAAATTTCTCGTGCCCAGAAACCAACGGCTGTAGCCCTCATTTCACAAGCCACCTTAGCCCCGAGAATCAATACGAGCAAATACAACAAAGAAACTGGACCACCTACCTAGACTGGCTTACTAACATCATGTGAGTTTTTATCATCATAAGGCTAATCATCCGTTAGGCTGGAGTGAGGGTTGTTATACTTTCCCACCTAAACTCACTCCACTAGTAAAGGGGAAAAATATTAACTGAGCAAAAAACGGCTTCGCCGTTTAGAAAAAAAACATTAGAGCTCGTATCCCCATACTAACAGCCCTGAAGGTACACGAATAAAAACGGTTAGAGTTTACTCGAACGCAACGAACTATAATTTGAACTATAATTTGTGTTCATTTCGTGTATGCATTTTTATCTTTCAATTTTATAGCGTGTTGCTGTTTATGGTGTCTATTTTGTGTGTGTTTGTGGGTTTACGTTTTGCGAATTGGAGTTCAAATTATAGTTCGTTGCGTTCGAGTGAACTCTAATCCGTTTTTATTCGTGTACCTTCAGGGCTGTGAGTATGGGGATACGAGCTCTAATGTTTTTTTTTTCTAAACAGCGAAGCCGTTTTTTGCTCAGTTAATTTGTTGACTTTTTTCGCTTCCATTTTATATGTGCCACCGATTTTTGTTTTCGAAAAAACGGAACATTAGAAATGGATACTTATGTTTAGGTCCCATGATTATTATTTGATGGCAACACATTAGCATGCGTCATCTCGATGAGTAGTTGATTCTGGATTGTTTCAGGATCGTGGCAACAATCGCCGAAACAATTCAACTGGCTTCCCGAAGCCCACATTGAAAAAGTAAATAAGTCACTTAGTCATGTCGGCCGCCCAATTTTGAGGGCGCAGGCCTCAAAATTTAAGACTTCGCACCCTACGGTTTAAAACTTGAAGATTTAAGGAAAAATCAAGACCATTTAATTTTGGTTCTCCACAACGAGCTAGCTAGCTCAAACAACGACAATGTTAGTTTCCCGGCACCCAACCATTGTTGCATCTTGTTCGAGTGAGCTATAATCCGCTATTGTGCGCCTCGCCTATTGTTACCCTATTGTTACATGTTGCAGCATTGTAACATTTTGACATTGTTAGCCGCTCCGCCGCCTCCTCCAGTCCAATTTTCTGAAATTCTCGTGCGCAAACGAACTCTAATAAGCTAATACAGCTTTGACGTTGTCTGTTGTCTGTTGTCTATTCCCAACGGAATAGTTTGGGAAGTCAGCCACCGTTGCATTTACGAAATTTCGGCCGCTGCCACACGCAAGGTCGTCATTATAAAAACGCTTGTTTTTCAATTAAAACTTATAAAACAATTTTAGGTATGTCTAATAGATGTTTTTTTTTTATTTTTATATTATATAGATCACTCGTACAACGGAAGTAAAGAAGCCACAACCAAAGATGGGCAACCCTTTACTGCCCAAACTGCAATAAACTAAGTCCCAACGCGCAATGCAAGCTTTGTGAGGGATCCCCGGGGACCCCGAGCAAAGCGAGCAGCAACAGCCCAGTGGTTAGCGTCCTCGTGTCCATACCAAGTGAATGCCGGTTCGAATCCCGCTACCGACCCATTGGGACTTTAAAAAAATGCGTCCAATTCGACATGGGCATTAAAGGGTTAATAACTCTTTTTTTTCCCCTTCCCCATTCGAAGCCACAGTAAATAGATATGGCATCTTACCTCTTCCAAGCCTGCGCGGGGCCCTGGCGGCTGCTGCGGCTACTAATACCACTCGTATTGTTTTGCCTCCATGCTGCTTCGCATGCAAAGCATTACCGGAGGCTTTAGTAGCGGCAACTACCGCCAGGGCCCGGCGTAGGCTTAGAAGAGTTAAGATGCGACATCTAGTTATCTTTCTGATCTATGCCGCGACCATCCATCTGAACATTCGCGAACGAACCGCGTAGCTAATCGTCCTAGATGTTCACTCGGTCAAAACCATCACGTCATCAGCACAGCGATCCCAAAACAGACAACCATGCAGGGCTTTTACCTTTAACTTGCCCAGAACGCTTTGCATTCTTTTGAGAAATATTTTGTGCAATATTTCATTCCTGGAATGAATTGGTTGATTGTTGTGACAAACCCAAATTGTCGGCTAATTGTCGGCCTGCTTCTGCGCCCGAGTAGAATAGCCTGAAATTAAGAGAGTTCCACGTGACGCCGCCGACATGAATAAGTTCGTTTTCTCGTTGTATACTCTTGGTTCTACAGGAGCCACTGAGTAGGCCTATTATTCACGAACAATGGCGGCATTTTGTCTTCTACGGAGTTCACATTCAGCGATGACGGGCTGTTATAATGTATACAGCGCAAGGATTCACTCGCCGGTATGAATAGTCGCTTTTCTCTATCACGGAGATATATATCGTCTCGCACCTGGGAGCTACTCGCTCGTGCCCGAAGGGGGTCGAAACTAGTTAGAGTCGCTCAAAGACAGAATTGCAGTTATTTCGACGTGTCTGTCGACTAAAGCGTTTATATAGATCAGTGAGAATAACGCCTTGTTCACTGTACTGCGAAGTTCGTAGCGGGAGCCTAGTGGTTGAGCTAGCTGCAAGAGGCACTGGATGTAAAGCAGTGACAATGACGTCGTATTGTTATCTACCACTCTATGCTGGAGCCAGTAACTGGGCTAACTGCAAGGGGCACTGGAGGGGAAAAAGAAGGGCGTTCTTACTGAAGCCAATGCTGTTAGAGCGGATTTCTTAGGCCTAAAACGCGCGATTTTTGTCCATTTGTTGGCAGTTGCTGAAACCTTTATAGCAGTGGAATCTTTTCATTTCCAATTACAACCTTGCAGTGTAAGGAATTGGAAAAAAAAGTTTTTTTTTTTTGCCTGAAAAATCCACTCTCAAAGCACTGCATTGACTAGAAGTGCCGTTTCCCCCCCCCCCCCTCCATTTTAATGTAGTGCCCCTTGTAGCTATCTCTTCAGATACTAGCTCGTAACCAATATGGCGTTATTGTCGCTGAGGTAAAAACATTAGCGTAGTTTGTCAAGTCTATGCTGTGAGCACGGCTTTCTTAGACCTATAATGTGCGATTTTTTTGGGATTTGTTGGTCGTTGTTGCAATTTTTAGCAAGTGGAATGTTTTCTTTTCCCATTTACAGTCTTAGTACATGTTTCAGAACTTAAGGGCTTGGACAAAACAACGTTTTTTTTAGGCATAAGAAATCAGCTATCACAGCACTGGGTCAGCAAACTAAGCTAATGTTTTTACTTCCACGTGTCCACACATAGTCGCTGCTTTATAGAACAGTGGCAATTACGCCTTACAAGCCAGTCGTTGAGCCAGCTGCAAGAGGCACTGAATATACGCGGAGGTAAAAGCATTAGTGTAGTTTGTCAAGCCGCTGATGTAACAGTGGATTTTTTTGGCCGAAAATGTACGATTTTTGTTGGCATATGTTGGCAGTTGCTGCAATTTTCAGCTAGTGGAATCTTTTTACGTTTCGGAGTGTACGTTTCGTAGCTTAAGAGATTGGACAAAACAACGTTTTTTAGGCCTACGAAATCGGCGAACACATTCGCAGCCATTGGCATTAGAAAATGCGCCATTGTTTTTCATGTCCATTTAATCCAGTGGCCCTCCAAATGATTGCTCTGTACCGAAAATGGCGCTTCTGCTCCAGCTCTATAAAAATGCGGATATCTGTAGTTAAACTCGTATATGAGTTTAGATTACAGGTTTGCATTAAGCCGTTATTGATTTCGAGTCCTTTGTTAATATTGGGTCCGATTTTGAGTGGCTCTAAGTAGTGACTATAGTCCCGACCGCCCAAGGACGGCCGCGCAAAGACACAAGAAGACCGCCCTCAATGCCAAATAATGCGTGTTGGAATTAGCACACTTTACGGAAATTATGTAAAGAGAAATTACTGTGAAATTTGTAAATACAATGGTCAGGAAAATCAGATATAAAACGAGTTTAAAAGAAACGCAACGAGCAATTACAGTGATAGGGCTTTGAGGATTTACACAGCGATTTTTGTAAACTTAATGGGAAGTCGGTTTTTATCTGGAAAAACGACCCCTAAAAATAATTTGGATTTCATGAACAAAGAGTCTTGAGATTCTCGCTAATAAGTCTATTTTACAACCTCGACGGTGTGGGGCACAAAATTTCATCCAAGATGGAGGGACTTTTTTTTTTCATCGACTATGTGTTGCTCCCAAAACTTGCGTATAGCACTGGGACTTAAAATTCGCCTGTAAATGACAGTGACCATGCATTCCCACCAGGTTACACGGACGGAAAAGCCAATGGCTCAAGATGGGTTAAACAAATACAGATGCAAACCTATTTAGGTTGCTATTTGGACTTACTTGTCAGACTACCTGAGCGGGGAATCGAACCCACGACCTTTGAAATCATCAAAGGCCGAGGTCCTACCGCTGAGCCATACTGACACGGCCTAAAATTAAATCGTAATTTCTAAGAAGCAAGCAGTCTGCATTAAAGACCGACCTTGTGAGGATACACAATACACTAGTCTGAGAAAGAAAGAAAAGACAACTGCCCCGACTGGGACGCGAACCCAGGACTTCGCGTTTACCAGCCGGGAGCTCTAACCACTGCGCTAACGGGGCAGCATGGGTGTCAGTATGGCTCAGCGGTAGGACCTCGGCTTTTGATTTCAAAGGTCGTGGATTCGATTCCCCGCTCAGGCAGTCTGACATATATGTCGAAAAGGCAACGTAAATAGGTTTGCATCTGTATTTATTCCTTCCAGGTGGTAAAGGGTGATAATACGCAGCAACGGAACTTGGCGACCGGCATGCAGAGACGACTGGTATCGGCGTCGCTAACCTATCGTTATCTTAAGCAGTGAATGCCGGCGACGGACCTGATCCGAATAGGAATAAACCATAACGCAATCAACGGACCTAATCCGATCAGGATAAAACCAGAATGCAGGCCAAGGACCTGATCCGATGAAGAATAAACCACAATTCAGGCGAAGGACTTGATCATAACAGGAATAAACCGTAATGCAGGCGAGGGACCTACTCAATCAGGATAAAACCATAATGCAGGCGACGGACGTGATCCTCATTCCATTCCGTGATCCTCATTCCATTAGGAATAATCCTTTAGAGTAAGGACCAGTGACGCATGCAAAAACAGTGGCGTGCATTGGGTGGGAGAGGGGGGGGGGGGGCCCGGGGCATTGCTCCTGCCCTATTTGGAAAAAATCCCCATTTTTACCGTTTTTGAAGAAAGCTTTTCTGCACTGAAAAATGCTGGTCGCATCGAGGAGAAGGGCCTAGAGCCCTAAAAAGGGCTAAATGAAAGCTAGGAAGCCCAAGAAAGGTGCCAAATACGGTAAAAAAGTGACTGACAAGCAAAAAAAAACGACCCCAGAAAAATAAAGCCTCTGCCCTCTCGGATGTCTGTGCACGCTATTGTAATGTAAGTGAGGAGTTAGCAAGTTACGCCGCCTCAAGACCCTCAATTAAGAGTAAAATTTGGAAGTTACCAAGTGAGGCTTTTATTGCGTTAAATAAAACTATGGAAATAACATTGAAAATTTTAAACTTTACAAAGGCATTACAATTCCTGAAAGTGAGTTGTTTTATAAGGCTCCATGGGACAATAATAGCATCCCTCCCCCTAACATTACATAGTTCTATTAGCTGGACCCCATTTTGAATTCTAACTTCCTGTATGTCCCTTACCCCTTCCCCCCAACAAAATTCCTGGGTACCCTTCTGAGTAAGACCATCAGGGCACCGACTTCACCCATCCATCGAATTCGTCACCCTTTTTCCCATTTTTCATCACCCAACAAATGATCCACCGATATGTATGATAAATATTGCTGTGTGAATCAAATTTGACGTTTATACACAAAGTTTGTTTCTTACCGAACTTATGATTCGTCGAAATAATTGCCACTTTACACTATTCGAAAAAAAAGAGAAAAAAAAAGTCTTTACAAGTTAAAAGAATAACAACAAGCCTGGGAGGCGTGTTAGGCCTAATGTCTACCGGCGGTGTCGTCCTAGTTGAGCGTAATTAATAATCTTGTTGCGGATGCGCTCCTGGAGTGAGCTGGGACGAAGAATTCGGAAATTGCGGAGACGGACGAAATCTCATTACATCTTTTAGCATCTTGGGGTCACAGGGAGCACGAGACTTAAGAAAGACGCCGGGACATTCAGATAAAAAAAAACAGCGTTTCTTTTTATTTTTTAAATTTTTAATTTTTGTAATATTTTTTTGTTATGTAGTCGTATACGGACAGAATGAGTAAACAAGGAGGAATTTTTTTCCCCAGTTTTCTGTTTGCTTTTGCATTCTTCGCAGTCTCCGGATCTTCTTTTCACGTAGTTTGTGAAGTTAATCCAGTACTGCTTGCCTCCTCCCCAACGTTTTATGGAGGAAATATAAAAAAAAAATTGAAGCTCTACACCCTTTTTACCGAATTTCTGTTGATCAAGGATGGACAAGCTTAGGACCTCCTATAGACCAGCGTCATGTGGCGTCACATTGGCTACAAGACAGATAGCTGCAATGGGCACTAGATTAAAATGGAGGGTTAAACAACGGCACTTCTAGTCAAGGCAGTGCTTTGAGAGCGGCTTTCATAGGCTTAAAAAAACGTTGTTTACTCTAATCCCTTATGCTGCTAGGTTGTAATCAGAAAATAAAGATTCCACTTGCTTAAAAATGTCAGCAACTGCCAACAAATCGACAAAAATCGCGCGTTATAGGCCTAAGAAATCCGCTCTATACAGCATTGGCTTCAGAAGGACGGCCCTTCTTTTCCCCCTCCAGTGACCCTTGCAGCTAACCCTGTTACTGGCTCCAGCATAGAGTTATATACAATAATACTACGCTGTGTCACTGCCCTGTAGACAGGCTATGGGAAGGGAACAAGGGGGGGGGGGGGAAATCCCTTTCCGGGTTTTTTTTGTATATTGCTTTTCCATTGGCTGTTGATTTTGCTGCCTCCACTGACGTCACAATGCAGCTCAACAGTTTACGCACATGCGCCCAAGTCAATCCGGAAAGGCTGCAGTATGCTCGCTTACGGTGACGTCACTTGATGAGTTGGTGAATGACCAACCTTCCTGTATACTAGCGTTCCATAGATCTAGGAAGGGAAAATTACTATTAGTTTAGAAGATTTTTCCTGGAGGCCGCCAGGGGATCTACTTATGATATTTCTGACCACTCCCTGTCTTAGAGAAAAATTACTTTATTGCTTTGAATAAATGAAGCCCAAACACCAGAAAATGTGGGCCTATTTACACTCTGTCCCATGCATAGCTATAGTGTGAGCTTACTACTGCCAGTGCCGCAGTACGTAGCACACATGAAAAAAAAATAATCCAGGAAATAACTGTATCCCTCTATCCTTGCTTCGATTTAATATTTTCGTTTTAATATAATACTAACCCATCCATAATCAGCACTGTTGACAGCTAATAAAAATATAAATTACAACGTCATTCGGAAAACAACGAATACATTATTACAGCATAGTACGTTAAAAGTCAATATAAAAATATAAAATGCGAAATCGCTTCAAAAACAAAACAGAAAACACGCACAAGTACGGAAAAATATGGTAACTGTAAAGCATCAACTAAAAATTAAAAAGTTTTAATAATAAGAGTCAAACCGGCAGAGACGGCGCTAGGAGTGGGCCATGATCCCCCCCCCCCCCAAATATTTTGCGCACCCTCCTCCACCACTGGCTCCTCCCTGACCCCTCAGGTCACCGCCAGAAAAAAAAGAGTACCCGGCTAGAAAGTGGGCACTCCTGAGTTCGAGTCCCAGTCGGCTGTCCCAGTCGGCAGTCCCACTGAGCTGGTAATCTCACAAGGCCAGTCTTTGATGCAGACTGCTTGCTTCATTTACCCTTTACCTTGTGATTTCTTTCTTTATTTACTACTTGCATTATTTCTTGTGTGGAGGCCAAGAAGCAAAGTTGCTTTCCCTCCTTGTATGTATGTTTGTGATCTCTAAGTCCACCACTGAGAAGGATTGAACAGCTACTTAGCTCGGCTGGAGCCAGTACCCGCCCCGGTAGCGCAGTGGTTGGAGCGCCCGGCTAGTAAACGGGGAATCCTGGGTTCGAGTCCCAGTCGGGGCAGTTGTCTTTTCTTTCTTTCTCAGACTAGTGTATCGTGTATCCTCACAAAGTCAGTCTTTCATGCAGACTGCTTGCTTCGAATAAACTGAGCTTTTTTTTTTCATTTATTTTAAATTACTAATTCATATTTGTAGCAACTTTGCAATAATTTATTTTGTATGCCTATGTGGCGTATTTTACCAAAAAAATTGGACTGCATCAAAACATTCGTTACGTTTAAGTTGAATTAAACGGAATAAAAGTGCCTAATGCGGTAGCCTTGAAAAAAAGTCCCAGGCCCACTCTGTTTACAGATGTGCCCTCTGCCGCCCCCCCCCCCCAACAATTCAGTCCTGTCGCCGTCACTGCAAACTGGCACACAATTAAATTTAAAAGCATTACAACGTACAAATTTAAACCAATGTTGCGTTCCTTGACTCAACATGCTTTTAATTGTTCAAAAAATATATTTTCATTTCCTTTCTAATTTTATTCCTACTGCTTAGTTTTAGCAGGGAGCTATATAGTCCTGTCACTGGCCATACCCCCGTAGGAATTTTTGAGAGGACGGATGAAACCTATTACAGGGGTTAGGTACATTATAGTAGATTAAACAAAATAGAGGTCGACATCTAAGAAACTTCACACGAATTTTCATGCCCCAATTTTCCAATATGGCCATTTTTTCGATGAAATTAAACATACCTTTAAGCTTTCACCTGTGCTATCAGATTCCAAACAGTTACATGGGCTTCTGGATGATTAAAACAAGTTTGTAATCAAGCCACCTGCACAATGATACTAAATTTATGTAAATATGTCAGCCGAAAGTGGTTAAAAAAATACGGTGTATGCAAATCAATACAAAATCGTACAGTACTACGTGCATAAAACACTTATAGAGGTTAGCAGTAAGTGCTTTTCATAACAATTAAACAATATGGAAAGAAGAGATCCCCACCGTTCAGAAAATCCTAAGTATGTCCATTTCAAGTTATTCGAGAGCTCCCGAGAGCTCTTTGAATTCGAAAATCACAGCACGCTTCCGCCGCTATGCCATTACCTCTTCACGTTTAAATGGGCTTAGGACGGTCCGTATCTAAGTTAAACGATTTCGGTTGGGGTTGATGGAAGGACTAGACGTCCACCTTTCAGAAAATCCTAAGTATGTCCATTTCGGGCTATTAAAGGGGTAGCAAAAGCACTTTGAATTCGAAAATCACCTTACGCTTTCGCAGCTATTCCATTACCTCTTCACCTTTAAATGAGCTTAGGACGGTCCGTATCTAAGTTAAACTAAATCTGTTAGGGTTGATGGAAAGAATCGATCACCACCTTTCACTTCCAGAAAAGCCTAAGCATGTCCATTTCGAGCTATTAGAGAGTTCCCAAGATGACTTTGAATTCGAAAATGACCTTACGATTTTACCACTATGCCATTTCCTCTTCACCTTTAAATGGACTTAGGACGGTTAGTATCTCAGTTAAATGATTTCGGTTATGGTTGATGGTTAGACTAGATCCCCACCTTTAAGAAAGCCTAAGTATGTCCATTTCGGGCTATTAGAGGGGTCCCGAGAGCACTCTGAATTCGAAAATCACCACACGCTCTCGCCGATATTCCATTACCTCTTCATCTTTAAATGGGCTTAGGACGGTCCGTATCTAAGTTAAACTAAATCTGTTAGGGTTGATGGAAAGAATCGATTACCACCCTTCACTTCCAGAAAAGCCTAAGCATGTCCATTTCGAGCTATTAGAGAGTTCCCAAGAGCACTTTGAATTCGAAAATGACCTTACGATTTTGCCACTATGCCATTTCCTCTTCACCTTTAAATGGACTTAGGACGGTCC
Source organism: Lithobius niger (assembly GCA_023313725.1). Classification (NCBI taxonomy): domain Eukaryota; kingdom Metazoa; phylum Arthropoda; class Chilopoda; order Lithobiomorpha; family Lithobiidae; genus Lithobius; species Lithobius niger. The sequence continues at coordinate 3,705 of JAHWFP010072121.1, read as the reverse complement.
GCATCTCAGTTAAATGATTTCGGTTACGATTGATGGAAGGACTAGACCCCCACCTTTAAGAAAAGCCTAAGTATGTCCATTTTGGGCAATTATAGGGGTCCCGAGAGCACTTTGAATTCGAAAATCACAGCACGCTTCCGCCGCTATGCCATTAACTCTTCACGTTTAAGTGGGCTTAGGACGGTCCGTACCTAAGTTAAACGATTTCGGTTGGGGTTGATGGAAGGACTAGATTCCCACCTTTCAGAAAATCCTAAGTATGTCCATTTCGGGCTATTAAAGGGGTCGTAAAAGCACTTTGAATTCGAAAATTACCTTACGCTTTCGCAGCTATTCCATTACCTCTTCACCTTTAAATAGGCTTAGGACGGTCCGTATCTAAGTTAAACTAATTCAGTTAAGATTGATGGAAAGAATCGATCCCCACCTTTAAAAAGCCTAAGTATGTCCATTTCGGGCTATTAGAGGGGTCCCGAGAGCACTTTGAATTCGAAAATCACCACACGCTCTCACCGACCCGTATCTAAGTTAAACGATTTTGGTTAGGGTTGATGGAAGGACTAGATCCCCACCTTTCAGAAAATCCTAAGCATGTCCATTTCGGGGTATTAGAGAGTTCCTAAGAGCACTTTGTATTCGAAAATGACCTTACGGTTTTGCCACTATGCCATTTCCTCTTCACCTTTAAATGGACTTAGGACGGTCCGTATCCAAGTTAAACGATTTCGGTTAGGGTTGATGGAAGGACTAGATCCCCACCTTTCAGATAATCCTAAGCATGTTCATTTCGGGCTATTAGAGAGGTCCCAAGAGCACTTTGAATTCAAACTTTGAGCGGGGAATCGAACCTACAACCTTTGAAACCAAAGGCCGAAGTCATACCGCTGTGCCATACTGACACAGCCTTTTTCAAGAGTCAAATAAATACAGATGCAAACTTATTTACGTTGCATTTTGGACTTGTATGTTAGCCTGCCGAGTTGAAAATCGAACCCACGACCTTTGAAACCAAAGGCCGAATTCCTACCGCTGTGCCATACTGACACGGCCTTTTTCAAGAGTTAAATAAATACAGATGCAAACCTATTTACGTTTCCTTTTGGACTTACATGTCAAACTGGCTGAGCGGGGAGTCGAACCCACGACCTTTGAAACCAAAGGCCGAAGTCCTACTGCTGAGGCCGTGTCAGTATGGCTCAGCGGTAAGACTTCGGCGTTTGGTTTCCCCGCTCAGGCATTCTGACATATAAGTCCAAAATGCAACATAAATAAGTTTGCATCTGTATTTATTTGACTCTTGAAAAAGGCTGTGTCAGTATGGCACTGCGGTAGGACTTCGGCCTTTGGTTTCAAAGGTTGTAGGTTTTATTCCCCGCTTAGTAATTCTGACAAATAATCCAAAATCCAACGTAAATAAGTTTGCGTCTGTATTTATTTGACTCTTGAAAAAGGATGTATCAGTATGGCACAGCAGTGGGAATTCGGCCTTTGGTTTCAAAGGTCGTGGGTTCGATTCCCCGCTCAGTCAGTCTGTTATATATAAGTCCAAAAGGCAACGTAAAAAGGTTTGCATCTGTATTTATTAAAAGGTGAAAGGTAATGGCATAGCGGCAAAAGCGTGTGGTAATTCAAAGTGATCTCGGGAGCCCTCTAATAGCCTGAAATGGACATGCTTTGGATTTTATGAAAGCTGGTGAGCTATTCTTTCCATCAAGCCTAACCGAAATCGTTTAACTTAGATACGGACCGTCCGAAGCCCATTTAAAGGTGAAGAGGTAATGGAATATTGGCGAAAGCGTGTGGTGATTTTCGAATTCAAAGTGCACTTGGGAGCCCTCTAATAGCCTTAAATGGACATACTTAGGCTTTTCTTAAAGGTTGGGATCCAGTCCTTCCATCAATCCTAACCGAAATCGTCTAACTTAGATACGGACTGTCCTAAGCCCATTTAAAGGTGAAGAGGTAATGGCATAGCGGCGGAAGCGTGCTGTGATTTTCGAATTCAAAGTGCTCTCGGGAGCCCTCTAATAGCCATAAATGGACATACATAGGATTTTCTGAAAGGTGGGTATCTCTTCTTTCCATATTGTTCAATTGTTTTGAAAAGCACTTACTGCTAACCTCTGTAAGTGTTTTATGCACGTAGTATTGTACGATTTTGTATTGATAAGCATACACCGTATTTTTTTAACCACTTTCGGCTGACATATTTACATAAATTTAGTATCATTGTGCAGGTGGCTTGATTACAAACTTGTTTTAATCATCCAGAAGCCGATGTAACTCTTTGGAATCCGATAGCACAGGTGAAAGCTTAAAGGTATGTTTAATTTCATCGAAAAAACGGCCATATTGGATAATTGGGGCTGGAAAATTCGGATGAAGTTTCTCAGATGTCGACCTCTGTTTTTTTAAATCTACTATAATGTACCTGACCCCTGTAACAGGTTTCATCCGTCCATTCAAAAATTCCTACGGGGGTATAGGCCAGGGACTGGATTAGTATAAATCCATGGTTTTATCAGATCAATGGGCAACTTATTAAATAAAGAAGGGATTTGCATACGACCTGCACTGCTTACCGTAATCATTAGTTATCTGAGGGACACTTGGGTGGATTTTTGTAAAAGGTCTTCTGCTTTTCTATCTGTCACATTCTTAAAATCAGTTTGAAAGTAATATTCACACAAATGTTTACAAAGTCTCAAAGTTGTGTAACTTTCAGTATGCTTTGTATAAGAGTTTGGATTATTTTTAAATAATATTATTACAACTTTATTTTGAACTTTTATTAAGTTTGTCGAGTTTCCTTTTGCGAGCCTGGCTACCCACTTCAATTCCATACCGTACCCTCAAAATGCTTTCGATCCATACATAATAACAAATTTATTTTGGTTTTATACCCAGAATATCCTATATAAAGACTTGGTATAATTCTAAGCCTCCATCCCTGGAGAACTTTCTGTAGTCTTGTGTCGTGTACTTTTACCGTTTTACCTTCGAAAATGAAGACAAGTATTTAATCTTTGATATATTATGTGCCTTTTTAACTTCGTGTAATGCGTAGTGCTCCATGTGTTTACATTTGACTGTAAACAGCTTTTTTTTTTAATTTGTTTTGTTTACTTGTTAATCTTTACAGCGTTCTCCTGGTGTACGAGTACCTACCAATTTTTTATTAAATAGTTATTGTGTGCGCGGCGGCGTAGCTTGAGTCCTGAAAGTATTTTACGAGCGGCTACGTCTTCCTGGAGGGGGCGGCTTTACTCGACGGCCGCCATTGTTTTTGTAACCATCTTGGATGTTGACAAGGCACTCTGCTGCCAAAAACGTACAATCGATTATCTGTGTTCGTTCTGCGGCGAACTCAAGATAGGCCGCGCACACTTTAAGGCGCTGTGAATTCCTTCGCTTGATGCTGCCAAATTCTTTCATTCGGTGAAAACGCCACTCTAAGTTCGTAGGAAATAAAATGAAGGGTATTCAGGGCGTTTGACTCTCAAATGCCAAAATTAGTCAGACATCAAGAACACAACTATGGTAGCATGCATAGTTCAGTGAAATTAAGAATAAATTAAAGTACATTGTACAATCTCGTTACGGGAGGGGCGTACATGGAAAGCAACACTCGGCAAGCGTTATGCTCACGAGGATCCGAGCAAACGGGAAGAAACGCGTATTGTTACACAGGTGGCTCATTGGGAC
>JAHWFP010072117.1:0-16821 GCA_023313725.1 Lithobius niger | reverse complement strand
CGAATGCGAATGCCAGCATCATAGACGAATGCGGAGGCGGAGCCGTCAGCAAGGTCGAACGCGAATGCGAATATGAAGTCAGGGACGTATGCGAATGCCAAACATCTTGGATGAATGCCCCGTCGTTGTTGCAGTTTACTAACGAATGCCGCCATTGGACGAATGCGAATGCTGCTGTCATGGACGAATACCCAATCGTCGTTGCGGTTTAAAAACGAATGCCGCCATAGGACAAATGCGAATGCCGCAGTCTAGGATGAATGCCCAATCGACATTGTGGTTAAAAACTAATGCCGCCACCGGACGAGTGCTAATGTAGAGGAAGGATGCAGGGAAATGGTGAGCATTCGTGACGGTGGAGAGCCAGGTGATGCGGGAGAAGGTTGAAGGAAAACGTCAGGAAGATCCAGGTCCGGAGAACGAGAGAAGGCAGAACGACCGTCATGACGGATTGCTTGAGAACAAAAAATGGTCTTGCCTTCGAGCAAGCACTTAAGGAGGGCTGCGCATGCGTAGAGGGTTGTGAGGCTAAGACGGATCAGAGCACAGCTTTGAATCTCAAGGCAAAGAGAGCATGAATGCAAAAATTCACTGGTGTACTATTTTCCCAGCTACAAGAAAGTAAATTTGTCACAAAAAAACAAGGCCGTTTTCTTCATTTAAACGAAAGTAGTAGTGATAAGTAATACAAAATCGTTACAACTAGGAGAGAATTGGTATCATATTAAGATCATTTACTATGCTGAACGCTAGATGGTACAGTAGTATTTTACATGTGCTAAAAAAAAAGTCGAAACTGACACTTACAATATGTGATGCCCTATCAGTAAATGTGTGTCAACACCAGCATCGATCTATTTAAATGTTTGCTACGATACAACAAATTGTACATTTGTCTGTTTTTTTTTTTATTATTATTAATTTGAAATTGTTTGGCCCATTAGACGTCGGCTTTGAACAGCTGTTGTTCCAAAAGAATGGACTAATAATGGCCTCGATGATGTAGAGTGTGTTTCTAACAGTCTCGGGGAACTAGGGACCAGGACTACATCGATATAGACTGACACTTATTTTCTTTCATCAAAAGTCAAAGAGCTCAGTAAATTTTGTCTTTACCAGCTAACTGAAGACTGAAAGGACAATGCTTAAGAACAATTCTCAGCTTTGTGTCTTCATTAGGAAATATTTGTTTAAAAAAACTCGAGATATGGAGCTGAAATTAGTTCCATTTGAAAGTTCTTTTGACAAAAGACTTAAAAGGGTATATTTGAACAACAAAATCAGTCAGCTTCTAGCAAAATTATTTTTTTAATGAGGTTCAACTGATACTGCTAGCCAATATCATGGTATCAGTACCAATACCGACATAGGACAGAAGTTTACAGCCAAAGTTATTGAAACCTCTCCAGCTACAACCAAGAAAATAAGTAAGGTTATACTAGACAAACTTTACTGATCTGATACAGATACCAAACCGACTTAAAAATTTACACAAATTTTGAAAATCTGATCGCCAAATTTTCATCAACGAGGTAGTTGTCTTGAAATGTCCAATAATTATTGAAATAAAAATTTTTAAATAGTAACTAATAGTTAAAATATAGCTAGAAAGATACTTGGTAATTTCCTGTGCAAAATGCCGCAAACTGTATGTTCTATCTCCAACGGTTGCCTAGTTTTCGATATTTCAGCTAAAGATACCGATCCGATAACGATGGTACAAAATATATTGGCAACCTTGAAAATACGTAAGCTTTTTATTTCATGAAAGTGATGGGCCAAAAATAACGTCTCACTTACGCTCAAAAAAGGATTTCTACAGCCATTATTTAATAATAATAAACTACTCACATTCTATATCAGACGCAACACTTTATTTACCTCTCAAAATAGCAAAAACTAGTCCACAATTTCCACAAATTTTCGACAGCTTTGAAAAATTTCTTTTTTTTAATTTCTCCTGCCGTCTTCTTCAGGTGATAAAGATGTAAAAATATACTAGTTACATCACACTGCACTGTCCAACGCCGATTCACCTGAAGAAGACAGCAGCAGAAATTTTAACAAAATTTTTTTCAAAGCTGTGGAAAATTTGTGGAAATTGTGGACTGGTTTTCGCTATTTTTACAGGTGTGCATAAAGTATGGCGTCTGCTATAGAATGTGAATCAACTGACTCTCAATGTAATCGCAGCATTATGCTATACTTCGAATAATAAATTATCTTAACAGAGGGTTTTTGTAGTACACATCTGTATTAGCTCCAATTTTTTATTATTTTATCTGCTAGGCAACAATGCATATGATGAAAGAGCTGTCACAAACTCAGTATTTCCAGATCACTATGACCAGACATAGCAGTAGGCTTAGATACCTCTATTGCTGGAATCACTACAGTTGAAGACTCTGGTTCACAGTCAGAGCCCGACAGCACCAGATAACCCAATCTGGTAACGTAGTGGCTGTGGGTTGGGAGGGGTTGGGGGGGGGGGGAAGAAATCGAACTAATTAACTGCATCATCACCCGTTAAGTGGAGTAGACCAGCCCAAACATCGTGAAAAATTGGACAGCTAACTAAATTGCAGGTACACGGCAAAGGAATACTCTATAACCATAAGAACCTGGGATTTAAAGAATAATTCTAAAATGTTTCTACTTTCTTATAAAAATAGAGCGTTATTCTTATTCAGATCAGATACTAGGAAACTGATAAGGAATCCTGAGATTTGTTCTAACCAGCACCAACTTCATCGGCTCGCAACACCATAATAGTGTAGAGATTAAGAAGCTTGGAAGCAGAGATCGGTTTGGTGCCAACAGTCATGTTTTGACCTATCGGCAGTTCAGAGGAAAAAACTGCGAGTCCAACCTTGAAAGATTAATAACAAAATAAATTACTCGAATTTGGAATACCTATCCTTTTATAATCCCCACTGACCAGCATGCATCTCGGCTGGTGATATCCCCCACCAAAAGCAATACTTTACATATTACATACTTTTTTCGTTTCAGTTTTATTAAGAGTCACCAAACCAAATATTTCGTTTACAGCAAAAATGCGACATAATACTTACAGAGTCAACTTTGTGGGAGACAAAATTGGAAGGTTTACATTGTAAAAGTTGTACCGCTAAATTGCAGTCATTGCGGTACCTTTCCTAAAAACAAAAAAACAAAAAATAAATATAAAAAAATAATAATATTTACGTAATAAATAAAGTTATCCGTAACTCCCAAAAAATCAAATTTAAATTTGAAAATGCAAATATCTTCTAATTTCCAACCATACTACTGTATAATGGATTGCATTGTAAAAGAATCAGGTTGTGTCACCACAAATCAGTATGTAGTTTTTGTGTGTTAAGTATGTCCTGATTGTTCGCACGAATTTGTCAATTTACTAGTAGGAAAAAACTACTCATTTGACTTTTACTGTCGACATTAGCTTAAGAATCACACACTAAACACCAAGAACAACTCACTTCACAGTTCTATTCACATTTTCGAAGTCCATTCTCCATCTTCAGAGAAAAACACACAACATGAAGGAAAAAGGAAGTGTTCACAAGGAAGTGTTCACATGTCGTTGCACAAACAAAAATTTGAAAAACAACGCACGTGGAGGATCAGACTACTGATCTATAAATCATCGCGTCCATGGAGATTTTACCTCCCGTCAAATTTGGCTACAAGCTTGTGGTGCACCGAAGCTCTCCATTTACCGGTTTTCCTTAATTTACCGTCATAGTACAAACAGAGTTTGTCCGTGTTTGCGAGCTATACGATTTTCATCTTCCTTGCATACAGCTTAGTGTATCATATTCGTCAAGGAATGGGGATGTATTAAGTCAACAAAACTCGGAAAAATTCCCGCACACTTTCACAATCAAAACAACAGCTTTGTCCTGCGAATTTTCGATAGCTTGGGCTGCTATCTTCTTCGGGCCTCAAGGATATAGTCCGGACTTTCTACATTTTCCACTTAGTTCGACGAACTATCGCATTTGAATTTGGCTGGCAACGTTGCCTCCTGTATTTGTGTTGCGGGCCTAGATCGTTCGTTCCTATTCTCCATTGACAATGAAGTCGGCCAGCCAGATTGTTGCTCACTAAATGCTTCACTCTAGGAAATGAAGGGCCTTGAACGTTCATCAATTGCACATTTTTCTTCTCATGTTCTTGAAATGCAATAGATTCAAGACACCCGAGATGTGGATCTCTTGTGGAATTTGACCTAATCAGTGTCTTCGTCTGTTCCAGTCAATCTCGTGCTCAGTTGCCATGCAATGGACTGCTATGCCGTTATCTTCAACTTTATTACGAACATTTCCCATATGTTGGGCCGTTCTTACCCCTTTTCTTGTCTCTCCGATGTAAACGGCACCGCAGTCCTTGCATGGCACCCTGTACACTGCTTCCCTTGTATTTCTTACTGCACCCATCATTTCTTCGTCTTTCGATTTTTGGCTTTCTTTCACATTCCTGAGGCTGTGTTTCGTACTACCCGACATCCTCTTTTTCAACCCATCCACATTTTTCAAATATGTTTTGAAGCCATTCTTACGCAAGATGTCTTGGACAGGACCCGTAACTCCTTCCAGGTAGGTTAATCTAACTCTAGGACCTTCTCCCATCACTTTCTCACTCTCATTCCCACCTCTCCTCTTTTCTGCTTCCACTATCTTGTATGCTTTCTTCTTGAGACAATTTAGAAGTCCTGCAGGATAACCAAGTTTCAGTTTTGCACCTAGTGAAGAAACCATCACTACTGCACTGCTGAATGTACACAAATGTAGTTCAGTGAATTCAGACGAGTTACACCATTAAAAAATAAACCCATTTATCAGTTATCGCCAACCCTCTCGAATGTCAGTCCAGTAGCAGTCGCCACTTGGCTAGTAGGCCGTAGAATGCATTGGGCATTTCACAATTTCTCCAATTTATGTATTTAGGAATTTGTACAATTTTCTTTAACCCTAGTTTAATGAAGAAAGAGCTGTCATGTAGCCCTTATAAAATAATCTAACCATAACACCGCAAACTGTCCTTCTCTAACTTATACGGTAACCAAGATATCAATCTATGAGTGGCGCTGTCTCTTGCTAGTCACTAATTTGGCAAGTAAGTCTAGACAGTCGCCAACTGTTGATCTCCACTCACCAAATGGATAGCCACTCACCAAATCTGCATAAATTTCCTGCACCAGTCTTTTCTACGACTACTTAGTATGTAATGTGGTTTGTCGCAAACCGTCGATTAAAACTTTATAATTATGTTCAGCAGATTTATTCTATTTTATACCATGCCGAAATTCATTATGTCCCGCAATACATCTACAAACTTGAAATAAGACAAAAATGGTTTGATTCTTGGGCATTTTTACAAACCCAAACGTCACTCAGTGGTCATACTATTAATTTTGTTGTTTGAATCTTAATATCCATACTGTAATTGTTTACTTTCAGCTAGTAATCAATGTCATATTTTTCAAATACAGTATTTCTAAGTAAATTTAACATCATGCTAGCTTCAGTAAGTTTACATTCGTTACAGAGTTTCTAAAAGTAAATAATCTTGTGGGTCACTAAATTTTATTTTGCTCAAAAAATGATCACCAGCACGATTCTCAGAGCAGATTTATTTTTGTTTTTTGATTTTACATAAATTTCTAAAGTTGCACCCAGACATAAAAAACTTTTGATAATTTTACATATATTTTGCTTTGTTTAGGCAACCCAGAACAGTGTACTGTACTAGCAAAAAAAATATGGGTCGTTAACTCATTGAAAAATGAAATGGCATCCTACTAACTTGTATAGAAAAATCTTGAAAAGACTCAAACTTTAGATATGCAGCATCAATACCCAATGTACTTACATTTTCATCCTCCAACTCCGTTATCGTCACTCTTGCATCAACCAAGCGGGTGGTCAGCTCCGTCACATCTTTGGTTAGAGCATTCTTTTCCGTTTCATATTTATCAACCTTAGGATAAATAAACCATTTATTGTTGTTTATTTATTGTTTTTAAATATATTTTTTTAAAACAATTTCTTAGTGAAAATGGTGTATTTATATATAAAGTAAGACTGTACTAGTATATGGGTACAAAGAAAAGAATTCTGTGACTTTACCAAAATTGTCCATGACGTTTAATACCTTCATGTTGCTTTACTCAAGTCTAACACGTACATCAAATTTTACCGAATGTTCCAATTTTTTAAAGATACCGTACGCTAACCATAAGTTGCGTAACTCGGATATGTGTGGCCCGTTGGCAAATCTGTCCCTTCTGCCTTCCTCCCCCCTATCCCTATGCCCGAATTCGGAAGGAATTTGGGAGTAAAGCAGAAATATACTGCTTGCAGATCAATAGCTGGACAACAATTGTATTATCCCTTGCTGTTGAGAACCGTCAAAAAGTGTGTATTGGTCTCTATTTTAAGTTGTAGAGGCCAATAGCACTTTTTTAAGTGAATAAGAATTACCCTCATATTAGCTTTAATTTTCTTATTCGCTAGGGTGGAAACAGGTAAAGTAAAGAGACCCAATGTTTAACAGAATATCAGTAATGAAAAGAAAAACCCAAAGCCAATTAAAAGCCTCACAGCCCAAATAAAATAGTACTTACAACTTTTAACAGCTTATCTTCAAGCCCTTGGTTAACTTTCTGTAATCGTTTGTGACTTTCATATAACCTGTAAAAGTAATCAGACATATTAACAAGAGACCAACAATACAGCTTTTTCTCCAAGGTGGAGATGTAGAGGGGGGGTCTGTATCTTGCTTCTCTTGCTAACTAAATCAAATTTTGCATTTTGAACAAGCTGCTTTAGTAATAAACCACCAACAAAATCTTCCATTAACCTCCTAGATTTACATGTTCCGCTTGCTACACTGAACGGTTAGTGTTATTGGAGGACTAGAGGAAGCTGCCTGAAACCCTGTCTGCTGCGCTATACTTTACTTTGCTAAGTGATGGCCACCATTATTATGTCCATAGTGGTTGGTGTTGTTGATCCGCCGTCAGTGCAGTGGTTAGCAGACATGTAGCCTGAATATTATCTACCTTTTCAGGATTAATAACAACATTTGGCTGTTATCTTCCGTCTTGCTGGCAGCAGTTAAATGTCACCAGACCATCGTTGGATATTCCATCTGTAGTGGATCTGGTTCAAGTTGGGGGTACCTGCCTTTATTTTGATGATGACGACGACAATCAATGTCGATCACCCGCACTGGCCGTACAGCTACTTGTTGCATGGTTAGAAACATCCCAACAGTATCATGATCTTTCACCATTGGATGCTGAAGTTTGCTTATCATTTTCCGACTACTCATGATCCTTATACAAACTCGTCTTCGAACTATTCAATAAATAACGAACAATCCATGCAAATAACCTGTCCAGTACACGACGAGCAGTAAGCGAGTGATTTGTTCTGCAGGCAGACCAATCCTACAATCAGACAGGTGCCTAAACCAGGAATACAACTGGCCCAATTTTGAATCTCACAGACTCTTTTATAATAAAATTTGTTAGAGAGTCTGCAAAATTGAAATCGAAAGTGAACCCACTCAACGTGAAACAGACACTAATTTGCAGCTATCCAACTCTTACCGATTTTCAAGATGGGTATACCACCCAACTAAAAAGATTTACATCCTTCTCATACACTAAGAAGAAATTTTTTTTTAATTATCAAAATATGCTAAATACTATAAATCCCAAGCAGACGACAACTTCGACGGTAAAGTCATTGCCTACATACCTTTCATATTTTTCTTCCCAATGGCCAATTTCATCTTGAAGGGCGAAGTACTCTCCGTTAGGAAACTTCTTGGCATCCATAATCACATTCGTTTCCATTTGTTGAATGTGACTTTCCCTCTCGTGAACCTGCTTCTTCAGGTCTTCAATTTCACGGTGAAGATGAAGGCTAAAATGATAAAAAAAATTTTTTGATTTATGTAAGCTTGGGGGTGATAGGGTCGTTCTCTTCAAGTAAATTTGAAAATACCATAGCATTTTTAATAAACATTTATGATTGGAACTTAATTTTCAGATATCTATGTCAGTACTTGCAAGACAACTAAAAACACACCGATTTTCACTTACTGCTACTTTCTAGCTCTTTAGGCTCAAACAATATTGCAGGAGTCCCAACACAAAATCAAAAAAAAATTAGGAGTACAAGTACGAACTGCTGTAAGAAGGAGTAGGAAGTTGTGGAAAAGTCGTGGGTATCAGTGTTTACTTAAAAGGTGGTGTACCTCCTCACATCCCAGCAGACATTGCCACCAATCCACCACTTTCATTTTGCGAACGGGAACGGTGGGCGGATTTACCTACAGGTACACATTTTGGGATAAGTAAAAACTAATTTTAGCTTTAAAATTCCGTTTTCACTTTCATCCAAAAGTACTTACCTATAGTTATTGGCTGACTTTGTCCAACAGGAAGTGGATCAGGCAAACCTGGAGCTACATGCACGTACGAAACCTGTAGTCTTTAAGCAGTATACATTGCAAAGCTTTTATCCGACTGCCTCGGCAGCCAGGCTACATTACTTCTTCCTAACAACAGTTTCTGTCATCAGACGTTCTCCCGTAACGGCATTCGCCAACAATCCCACTGGCGCTGCGCAGATCGTAACTGGTGTAGGTGATTTTGTTGTACCATGAACAACCACCCTTACTCTGGATAGTGACTAAGATAGGGATTCCAATTATTCAGGTGTAGGCAGCAATCACACCATCCAACGGTTCATCTGACATATACGTACATGATGAAGACAAAGTTCCTAGTTTATTGGTACATAATCCCGGTGGGCAATCGAAAAGGCTCGGTGCCGGTACGTATGCCTCTTGGATGGCAGCGTACATTCACTGCACAAGAATATCCTTTCAAGCTCAAATTTATCCACAGGTCTTCCCTGGACTGAAGTCACATTACTGGGGAGCAATTTTGCCTGCCACTATTATTTCAGGCACCAGCAGTTTCCTGTCTTACAGGAATATGCTGGCGAATACTCCGAAACCCTCGCCACACACTAAATAACATGAAGAAATGACGCACTGCCAAGAAAAGGCATCTTAGCCTATTCGTAAATACCCTGCGACCACCTTTTTCAGGACCATTGGGTTTCTTAAACACCCTGTGGCGACGGACCCTCACGACTGGTATTTTTTCAAAAAGGCGGCGAAGCCTTGCTGATCTCGTTACACTGCGTCCTCTAAACCAATTTCCCCCAGAAAACGTGTATGGCCACCGCTTCCTGTGCTTGCCACAGATCTTTTAGAAAATTAAATCCCATAGATCCGAGCTTGTATTTCCACCCAAAATTAATGTGCAATCAATTTCAATCCTGCTACATAGGTTGCCACTGTATCATCCAAGCCTCCAAACCGGGAATTCCCTGGTGGTCACCATCTGTGCTCGAGGTCCCCACAATGTTTCTTAGGCTTTGAAGTAGAACCCGTCTTGTTGCGTTTCTTTTACTGTGATGCCGACTGGGTCTCGTGTGGTCGTTGGCGTGGTTCAGAGGCTGACCGTTCTGAACGCTTGGTTGGAGAGACGTGCCATCACTACGTTCATAGGTTTTTTTTTTTGGGGGGGGGGGGGGGGGGAGATTGTTTGTGGGGCAATGGAAAGACCATTGTTGTGCACCAAATTCACCAAAGTGACGTCACCTTCAAGACACATCCGGTCGGCAAGACATGAGTGCCACGCAAAGCGAGGGAATAGCCAGAGCCTTATCATTTGACTCATCCTGGCACGCACTCACTCCCTCCTGGTCGGGTCAACCGATGTTATCTCCTAGGCGCAGGTGATTCAGATGCTTGGACAGGCAACGACGTGACGATTTTCTCAACATCATTCACAACGGTTTCTTCCATTTTATTTTCCAATGCCGTCAGGTAAGCAGAATTAGTCTTGAATTAAGCTTCTCATATGCAGCCGAGAAATCACATTTAATATAGAAGGAATGAGAACGTTAGGAACGTCGATTGGACAAGCTTTTCCCATGCCATGCATAGTGTTTGAATTGTGAGGTGAAGCTAAACGTTGGCGAGAAATCTAAATTAATGTTTAAATCAGCAAATACCTCCTCACACGGAGATTTATTAAGCAAAAAATCCGAATCAACCAGATCGAAATCTTTTGAGGTATTTATTTATCCAACGAGTGGATACTAATTAGTCTAAGCTAGCATTAACTACTTTTTATAACAATACCTTCAAAGCCAAATGAGTTCAGCATCAATAATTCATGCACTAAAATCTACTTGACTAATGAAAAACTAGTTTCGGTAAATCAACGTAAGTGAGAAATTTTTAAATCTTACCTTGAGAGAAATGGGATCATGCACAACATTGTGAAGAAAAATATCAAACTCGAGTAATTTCTTTGAACACTAGCCTAGGCCTAAAGTGTTTTATAAAGTTTTTCACTTAATATTTTATTAAACGCTATTCAATTCAACAAACACAGCGAAAAAGCAGGAAAAGTTAGGATTGATGAATAAAGCAGGAAGCAGTACGAACGCTACGACATGGTTATTGTCCCTCTCTTCTTCGAACTCCACAAATTGTGTGATGACTATTCGGAAACAAAATGACGGAAATCCAATTTGGCTTGATTGTATAAAGAAATCCACCCAAAACTGGTATAAGAGAAGCCACTAAGTTTCCAAAAAAGTTCGGTCTTGAAAAGTAGTGATATCATTCTACACGGAACGGCCGCCAAAGTTAATCGTTATTAGCCAAGTTAATCGCACCGACTAATAGTTCGAAAGTCAAATGAAAACTTAGAACATATCCCGTGGTAGCAATCTTCAAGTTTTTACTTACCCTCCAAGTATTATTTAGTGCGATTAACTTTGCTAATTAAATTGAATTAACCTCGGCGGCCCTTTCCCTAGTTGAATGATATCACTACTTTTAAAAGCCGACCTATTTTTGAAGCTTGCAGCTTCTCTACCAGTTTTGGGAGGATACCACGACTTTCACAGGACTGTGAATTTGCAAAAGGTCACACGGTCTTATTGCCATTTCTACCTTTTTTCTGGAGGAATTTGCGTCTATAAAATTTCCCATTCATAATTTTCATATTTGCCATTGCCCAATTAGCCGTTACATCAGCCAAATTGACACAGTTTGGTTTATTGTATGTCCATGCTTTACATGGTTAACTTTGTTCAATCCTATTTTTGAGCACATTGGCTAACAAACTCCCGATTTTCATTTGCTTCGCTCACTCAGTCAGTTCATCCCCTTTCAGTTGCTCCTCGCAAGGTTAATGTTAATCAAAGCAATAACGCTGGAATTGCTCACTCAATTCCAATTAATCTCATCTACTTGGCCGACCCGTGTCACCACACTAGCATATGCCTAGATTAACGAGCAAACTTGTTTGGCGCATTACCAAGATATATTTCTTTAAAAAAATACTTTTTTCTCGACTTAATTGAACCCTGTGCTCACAATCAGCATTTTGTTTCCAACTCTTCTTGCAATGAGATTCCCAGTCTCTAAGTGGGATTTGTTTTTGTTGTGAGCCTCCTCTTTGCAACAATGTATTCAGACAATTGTACCGAAACGATGCATGTATAACACTTAGCATGTTATAATAGAATGTTGTATGACAATATAAACAATGGTTGCAACAATAATTTTGCATTTACGTGCCACTTCCGGGTCACGTGCCGCTAGCTGCAACCCCCATTTTAGAAAAAGGCACTTCCCCATATGATGTTTACCAGTCTGCCGAAATTTAGATTTGGCAACTTTCCCTAGTGATCTGTAGAGGTGTCTTTATACCCAATTAGAATTAACATAGGAGCCATTGGGCTAGCTACTAGTTACACAAATCAATGTTATGGCGGGCACGTTTTCTCCATAAAGGCAACGTTCCACACTTGAATGTAGAGGTTTTCTTCGTTACTGGACCCAAGACACCTTATTCCAACAATTTGCAAAGATATCTACCGCATGGGGAATTTACACCAGTAGGCCGAAATCATGCATAAGCTTATTACAGTTAAAACATAGTGAGCCTTTTTTTTTTTTTTTTTTTTACTTCTGACAGCAATTAAGTTCTGATAACAATTAAAGCTCTTCTACTTGGCGGGGACACACTATACAGATGCAAACCTACGTCCATAGGCTTTTGGACTTAAACCTATAGCAATTAATGACGATTGATGAAGAGGAGGCGGTGAAAATGGCCAATTTCTTCATGATGTAATACCTGAACGTTCCCTGTGGCTTCGACCTTGGGTCTCACTGATCGGGGGTTCAATTCCCGCTCAGGTAGTCTCCTGTCAGCAATCTTTACCAGTAGGCAAACCCCCCTCTTCTTGATGACGTATAAGATGAACGTTCCTCAACCGCTGTCTCAGTATGGCTTAGCGATTGGGCTTCAGGCATTGGCTGCTCAGGTAAACTGACATTTATGTCCAAAAGGCAATGGAAATAGGTGTATATGTAGAATCGACACAAAGTTGGTTGGCCCTAAGTAAAGGTTGAACATATATGACGTTGATATTCAAACGCACTAACGATGAATACAACGAGGAGCTTTGATGCTTTAAATGACACAAAATAAACAAAATGTGACAATGAATGCATTTTACATAATGAGAATGTAACTTAAGATTGTTTGGTTCAATGTAGGTTACAGCCCTAAGTTTCATCTGGTCAGATGCAACATTTTAGCAAACATAAGATAATAATACCCACCTTATCAAAAATAAAGACAATATATCTCACTATCATGTTCATTTAAAATAAGCCCAGCAGCCTAGGCCTACCTCAGCAAATAATGTAAGCTAAGCCATGATTACTTTCCGCTAAACTTACTTAATGCAACCCAACCATTTGTCGTACCTTCCAAAAGCTTCATCCATTCCAAATACAAACAGGATCTTCCCGAAGGAATTACGTCAATAAAAGCTAGTTTCAACAAAATCGAGCAGCTGTCGCACTGTGGAACCAATGGCAATCATGCGCCAAACAAATGATATCTCACCTGTTGTGATTTACACAGCTGTCACAGTGGCATCCACATTCCTGCAACGAAAGAAAGAAAATAAGGTATTAAAACGACACCATGTGCGTGTTCTTGACAAAGTAATAAAAATGTGCTCATTCGCTGTTTGACAGTCTCAACCAAATTAAGAGTATTATCATCCACACCAGAGCCCACTTGTCAATTTAAACTAATTATTTACCACGAGTTTGTTCACTAAGAGTTTGTACGATCAGACTAGAGAAGGCAGTTCCTTATAGTGTTGCACGGTATTAAGTTTTTGCAGGACGGTACGGTGCGGTTCTGAAAACGTCAGTCTACGGTAATATCACAATAATTTAAGAAATAATTTTCCGCTGTTATCCACTTGAGCACAAAAGAATCAAATATGGCTCTCGGGATTTAATTTTTTTTACTAAATAGCGGAACTTCGCTTTCATCTTGATGGGACGCTGTGACATCGACCATAAATACAAAATCGCTCGTATACGCTTGTTACTGAAGAGCTGCTCCCAATCTCCCCCCCCCCTTTCCGCACTGTGGGCAAGCAATGGGGTCGGATTTCACTCGCGAAATTTCGCACGTTTGCATGCACCTTCGTCAGCACCATAATCACGGTAATACCGCTGCTACGGTAATACCGTGGTGCTAAAAAAGGAACGATACTGATACCGTAATGTTTTTTTACCGTCAATACCGTGAGTATCGATTTACCGTACTACACTAGTTCCTTATAACGGTTAAATCTGTGGACTGCTAATTAGGCGGCCTGGCAGTACAGTGTACTGTGTGCAGTTATGAACTGCTAATCACCAGCTACTAACCACAATCTAACTCCAGAGACATATATAGGAGTACTACGCACACGCACACGGGGGGGGGGCGCCCCATTGAGGCTTAATGGCGCGTCGACAACGTGGTCATTAGCGCCATCCACAGTCACAGTGCAGTGGTCCGGGTTGCCACTGCACCACACATTACAGAGATGTTATTCAAACCCCAAATCTAAATCTTGTCATACATCTGTACCTCCTGCAAAAATTGAAAAACACCGGACAGGAGTACAGACTTATCGCCCAACTGACGCGCAATGTCATGCGGAAGATGGAAACGATGACGAACACCATCAAGATGGCAACAGCCAACAAGGAAGTGCCGGACCGTAAGTGGCCGTCGACACCAATAACATTCAGGAGGGTCAATCCCCCGCAAAAGGAAACAGTGAGTAAGTCGGGTGTGACCAATGCGCAAACGGGCCAACACAACCTCCTCAAAGCGACTGCGGCGACACGCCGAGTGCCACCACGGTTGGGGGCAGCACCTCCTTGACCTTCAATGCACTTGTCGAAATGTTTTCCTTGTTAGGACTGTTATAATTTGGTTATATCCCAAAACAAAACTTGTCAGGTATTCCCACCCAAGCTTTTCGGCTGTTTGAATTCATGATTGCCGAGCTCTTTCGCCAAGCTAATCTCACAGAGTAACAGTTCGAAGGTTAAATCAAATATATGAAAATTGCTTAGCGCGCAATTTTCATTTATTTCATTTAACGTTTGAAGTCTTAGTCGGTGGGTTTAGCTTGGTGGGACAGCAGTCAGGTTTCAAGTCGACTTAACATTTCAGCAACACAGTATGTGGCATCTGCAGGAAAGCTTATTCGTGTTCCTTTGCTGTTTTGAACTTTCGTTCACTATGAGTGTGTAAAACTGCACAGTGGAAGTAATTGACATTTAGATTGTTTTTATTTTTTAATAGATTTACGTTTGTCTTAGTCTTTATCAAGAATTCCACAGAAATCGCCTTATTACCAGTGGGGAAAATCAACGATTCTTTACTCGCGCTGTAACTCGACGGCACTTAAAATAGTATCGAAGTTGACTGGTAACTAAATTTAAGCTTCCCTCCCCTAGCCCCTAAACCAGCAAAAGTACGTTCCACGGGTAAACTACAGCAATCTGCAAAATTTCAGCTTTATTTACAGCATGGAAGAATTTATTTTCATCAAACAAGAACTGGCTTTAGCCAGTAACTAGTAATTAGGCAAATATTAACGATGTTCATATCTCTTTTCAACATGTAAACATTAAGCTGTGTCATTAACAGTGACATTTTATGTTGTCAAGCCACCAGAGTAGGTTTCCAAACTCGGCCCTAAGTGCCAACCCTGAGTTTTCGGGTTTGAAAAATATAAAACCGGGTTTTTTCCGAGTACCCGGGATTTACACGAAACTGAACAAGATTCAACTGGAGTTCATAAATCTTACCTCACAAAATTACTAATATGAGACTGCATTCGAAACAAACTTGAAGTAAATTGGTAATATTAACTTCGACACACTTTTTTGAAAATGTTCAAAACTTCTTAAACAAATCCTTTCGATTAAAATTAACTTGCGTAAACTTAAGTAAACTACTAAAGGTTTACGTTCGCGTGTAGCCACCAGCTGAGCTGGATGCAGCCCGATGCTGCGCTCATTGCTATGTGTGATAGGGAAATGAGCAGGCTTTCCTGCTTGCCCGAGTCCCATCACCGGATGGCGGCCACGCAGACGCAACATAGCTCAAGCGCATCACACTTGTATTTAACTAAAATGCTTCATAATGGAGTGAAAATGTGAAAATAATGCGGAGAAAAAGCTCTCGTAATGGAGGCGAAATGGGGCCGCAACTTCACATTTTTACCACAATATTAAACTCAAAAAACCCGGGTTTTTGGCTTAGCCAAACCCGGTGTTTTCGGGCTCGTGAATCGTCCTGGTACTAGGGTTGGAAGTCCTACACCACAGTTTCCCAATGAAACAAAGTTACAGACTTTTCTGTAACACTGCTACCTATCCTCAGATACCTGAAAACAGCCAAACTACCTTAGCTATAAAGACACGTGTCTAGTGGTTGCCATGCTCAGTTACATTTTATACAGATAGGATGGACATTGTTATTGTTGAAACTTGGAGGGTGACACGCGTGTCTTAATTATGCAATAAAATTAACATTGGTTATTAGACAATGTTAATTTATTGCTTTATTGTTTCATGGTGCATTGCTGATCATGGCAGGGTAAATTACCAAATGGTAGGCTAGCAATTTGTGAATATTTAGGATAGTGAGCATAGGGGACCTCTCCTTTGTGAAGGAAAAGCCATCTCATGTTATTAGCAAGGTATTTTAGGCCGGTAGATATGCAACACCAATTAATAAAGAATTTTATCACATAGATGGGAAAATCAGTTTTCTAAACTGTGGGTTGCACCTTGAAACCAGGCACATGGAAGCCTCTAAGAGACCTTTTGCAAATAAAGTATAGATTTAAATACAGGTTACAGGGCCCAGAAGTAGAATATTTTCAGCCGGTCTGCAACACGCGTTTTACATGCAAAAAAAATGGTCTGCGGGGGAGAGGGAGGGTGTCTGCAGTCTGCAGGTAGGGGTGAAGGTGGAATTTTGCGTAGTGCAAAATTTCATTTAGGCCTATTTGGGATCATGAACAAGTTTCTTGCAAGAACTTTTTTCATGACTCCTTGTCGGTTGTTTTTTTGCTAACTTATAGGCTTCAGAACAGCACCATTAAAAGCGTTAGAAAAAACGGTTCAATGATGCATTTGAACATCAGAATCGGTCAATTTTTGGCGAAATTGTCGCAAAAAGAAGACCACGAAAAAAAAAATTCAGGATAAATAATTTTACTGCAACACAGTCAGCCGTACTGCGACGTAGTCTCGCCCATCAATCTTATTCTGCCACAGGGGTTACTGGCAGAGGATGAGAAATCCAACTTGGCACTGTGCCGA